>JANZXR010000007.1:778733-794522 GCA_027575705.1 Erythroxylum echinodendron
CTTTTCCCTCTACACTGGATGGTTTTTCAATAAATATTGGTATTTGTTTCATCTTTTAGTTTCTTATTATAATGTTTTTTTTCTAGTGCAAGTTGAAGATTTCTTTCTTGTCATTGATATTTGGTTGATCTTTAAGAGAGTTATGTTATTGTCTCTCTGCAAGTGGTATCAGAGCTCTCGTAATGGAAGGTTGAAACAACTCTATGGTCAAGTTAATGTCATCAAATTACTCGATTTGGAGGCTATGATGGATGACCTTCTTTATTGCACATCTCTTTAATCCTGTTGAAGGGGAAAAAGGTGTAAAGAATGATGTTCCTTTAAAACCTAAAAAGATGTCAAAGAAAGAATGGGAAAAGATGAAGCGGAAAACTTTGGGCACTATTATACAATGGATTGATATCAACATATTCAATCATATGTCTTAAGAAATAGATCCTTTTAAGCTATGGAAGAAGCTAGAAGGCCTGTATGAAAGGAAGACTGCTCATCACAAAGCCTCTCTGATTAAAGGTTTGTGAACTTGAAGTTGAAAGTGAAAAATTCAGTGTCAAAACATTTAAGTAATTTCTAGGACATAATCAATAAGCTTAATATAATGAAGATCATTCTTGATGATGATCTTCAAGCTTTGTTCTTGTTGAGTTTGTTACCGGATAGTTGGGAGACGTTAATGATGACAATTAGCAACTCATCTTTTGAAAGTGTACTCTCGTTGGATGTAATCAAAGAGAGTATGTTTAACGAAGAAATTAAAAGAAAGGAGATTAGAGTTGACAACGTGCACGCCTTCGTGATATAAAGTAGGGAAAGGAACAATAGTAGGGGGCCTAAAGGTCGTTTCAAGTTTAAGAACTGTTCAAATTCTAGAGGTGACAAAGATGTAAAGACATGCCACTATTGTGATAAACCATGACATATTAAGAGGTTTTGCTATAAATGGAAGAGAGATTAGAAAAAGTAAGATCATCAAAATGATGATGATGATAAAAATATAACAACAACATCTTTTAACACAGATGATGAGGTGTCCCTAGTTTGTGCAACTAGTGAATGCTTCCATATCAGTAATTTTTGTTCCAAATGGCTGATTGATATGGGAGCATATTATCATTGTGTTCTAAAGCTGGAGTGCTTCTTAAACTACAAAAAAGAAGATTTTAGGAGTGTAAAGATGAGAAATCAGAGTTTTGGCAAGATAGTTAATATGGGTGACGTCAAAGTTTAGACAAACATTGGATGCTTAATGACCTTGAGGGATGTATGACACATTCCCGACCTAATGCTAAATCTGTTATCAGCTAGATCAATAATGATTTCAGCACACTTTAGGGGATAGGAAGCGGAAACTGTCCAAATGCACAATGGCAGGTGCCCCAAGGAGAGTTATATTGCTTACTGTACAAGATACACTTAAAGCTGTGTGGTGGTGAAGAAGTATACACAGCCAAAGAGGAAAATTCACCAAATCTGAGGCATCAACGATCTGGAAACATGAGTAAGAAGGGGTTAAATTTATTGGTTAGTAAATCCCTTATGCCAGTTAATATCTCGCTACCACTTAATCCTTACAATCATTGCTTTGCTAGAAAGTATCATGGAGTCTCTTTCACAAGAAGACCTACATGGAAGTCAGACATATTAAAGTTGGTGTATTTAAATGTCTGTGGCCCTATTAAAGAGGAGTCATTAGAAGGTAACAAATATTTTGTTACATTTATTGATGATGCTTTAAGGAAGAATTGAGTGTAGATGTTGAACTATAGCAGTTAAGTATTTAAAACTTTTTAGAAGTTTCATGTTATGATAGAAAGGTAAGCTAAACTGCCTGTGAATAGACAATAGAAGGGAGTACACTTCCAAGATGTTAAAAGAATACTGTACGTCACATGGTATTATACATACGAAAATTGAACTAGGGACTCCATAATATAATGAGATTACTAAAAGAATAAATAGAAAAATTGTAGAAAAGGTTCGTTGCATGCTTAGAATATCTATATTTCCAAAGATGTTTTAGGGTGAAATAGTTCGAACTATAGTCTACCTGATTTTTGAGCTCCCTTTATTCTGTTAGATTTTGAGATTCTTAAGAGAACGTGGACTGACAATGATCACATATATTATCATTTGAGAGTTTTTTGGCTGCAAGATATTCAGATGCGTACCTAAAGATCAAAGAAAGAAGCTTGACTCAAATTCAATAACTTGCATCATTGTTGGTTATGATGGTGATCAATATAGATTCAAATTTTATGACCTAGATAAGAAAAAGTTGGACAGGAATAGGGATGAGGTTTTGATATTCTAAGAGGAGATAAGTCATCACACTTTAGGTCATCATATGGTATTACTAGCTCTTTGCCAATTTCTTCGATGATTGAGCAGTCTACCAGTGAAGAAGATGAAGTGTGTGACCAAACACACATTGGTGGTGATAAGATACGATATGATAATGATGGGTTACATGAACCATATACAGAAAATGCTTAAAATCAATCCATCGAGGATAATGAGTAGGAGAAGTAATTGGATCCAATAGCCTGATGAAACATAACTTCGAAGGTTGTCAAGGAAGAAAAAGCCTTATACAAGATATCCAAGTTTTGAATGCCTATTACTTCCTATTGAGGGGGAGCCTGAGAATATGTAAGGGATTGCATTTTGAAAAGTTAAAGTTCTTTAACTTGTAGCTATGACGCAAGAGATGGATTCTTTGAAGAAGAATAATACATACAAGCTTGTAAAGCTTCCAAAAAGCAAAAAGGCATTGAAGATAAGTGTGTGTTTAAGATAAAGAGAGATGGTAACAAGCTAGTAAAGCACAAGGCAAGGCTAGTAGTGAAATGATTAGTTAAAAGAAGGGTATAGTCTTTGATGAAATCTTTTCACTAGCAGTCAAAATGACCTCGTTCTTAACAATTTTAGGTTTAACTATCTATTCGGATCTTGAACTCAAACAACTGGATGTCTAAACAACCTTCTTGTATGAAGATTTAGAAGATGGGATATACATAGAGCAGAAAGAAGGTTTTAAAGTTAAAGGCAAGGAAAATCTTATCTGCAAGTTGAAAAAGAGCCTATATGGCTTAAAACAAGTTCCAAGGTAATGGTATTGGAAGTTCGATTCCTTTATAATAGATCATGGTTACAAACAAACTTATGTTGATGCTTTTGTGTATTTTAAGAAGTTCTTATGTGAGAACTTCATCATTCTTCTTCTTTATGTTGATGATAAACTAATTATGGGTCAAGACATTGGTAAAATCGAAAAGTTGATGAAGGATTTGTCCAAATCTTTTGATATGAAAGATGTGGGACTAACAAAGTAGATTTTAGGCATGAAGATGACTTAAGACAGGAAGAATAGGTGATTGTGCTTGTCAGAGGAGAGATATATTGAACGAGTGCTAGAAAGTTTCAATATGAAGCATGCTAAGCTAGTTAGTACACCACTAACATCTCACTTCAAGTTTTGTAAGTGTGCATACCCCTCAACAGAAAAGGAGAAATATGGTATGTCTTCTATTCCATACTCATATATATATATTAGGGTCTTTGATGTATGCAATGGTGTGCACACGGCCATATACTGCGTAACTATTAGGATGATAAGCAAATTCTTGTCATTTAAGGAAGGTTCACTGGGAAGCAGTGAAATAGATTTTGAGATACTTAAGATACACATCAAGTAGAGTTTGTGCTTTGGTGATAGTGAGCCAAATATGTAAGGATTTATAGATGCAAAGATGGTTGGAGATCTTAATGGAAGAAAATTCACTTCAAGTTTTTTGTTCAATTTTGCAGGGAGAGCCACTTTTGGCAATCCAAGCTACAAAAGTGTGTGAATTTATCTACGTTTGAAGAAAAATATGTAGCTGTAATGCAAGCCTGTAAGGAGATCCTCTAGCTGAAAAAGTTCCTTCAAGAGTTAGATGTGAAGCAAGAACACTATTTAATATTTTGTGATAGTCAAAGTGTTATTAACTTGAGCAAAAATATTATGCATCATTTTCATACAAAGCACATATATGTTAGATATCATTAGTTATGGTTTGTGATAGAAAAGCAATAATTAATGTTGAAGAATGTTCATACATATTTGAGTGGTTCCCATAAACAAACATGAGCTTTGTAGTAAGCTTATTGATATGTATCCCAAGAATATGATGAAGAATAACGTGTCTTTCCCATATTTGGACTAGAAGGGGAGATTATTGAGTGTCTAACCCTATTTTTGACACTTTTGGCAATTGTAGATGCCTTTATGGTTTATGGGAATGATAAACAAGTGAATACATGATGGATGAAACTTTTCTGGAGAGATACATGACCTTGTAGAGTGCTACAACCTTATGTCTTGATTTACATAGCTATGTGAATTAACCGTATAAGTCTCTAGAAATATCTGAAGAGTGAAGACATACATGGTCGTGTACATGTCTGTGTGTGGAGGCCATCTAACTCTTTGAAACTATGTACAATTGCGAGTGAGGTAATGTTGAAGATATAAATCACTTACACAGATACACGATTGTGTGTGGAGACTGCATAACTCTCTACAACCTTGTACAATTACAAGTGAGGTAGTGCTGAAGTCGTGTAAATGACTGTGTACGATGAATAAAAACCTATTTCATGATATAAAAGACAAAAATATATAGATTTTAATATCGAGTGCGACCATAATGTCCAAAAGTGAGGAAAAACATATAGAAGGCAAATAGTATTATATTCTCATCCTTGTTTGAATAGTTTTGGGATTGATTTGAGTGATTGTTGATTGTGATATCAACTTTGATTTCAATCCTGAAACTTTGTAAGATAACTTGTTGTTATAGGGTGAGAGATCAACTTTTCTTTGTAGATTCTTATTGAGTATAATAGATTTGCTTGTTAATTTGTCTCGTGATTTTTCCTCTACACCGGAGAGTTTTTCAATTAAATCTTAATGTGTGATTCATCATTTAGTTTCTTATTCGCATATTATTTTGCTGGTGCAGGTTAAAGAGTTTATTCTTATCATTGATATTTGGTTGATTTTTAAGAGAGTTGTGTTATTGTCTCCCTATAAATATTACATATTTGATATTTTAATATCTAGGAAGTTCACGATCACCTTCATTATTATTTTTTTCATATCTTCCGTACTTAGCTAGTTACCACGGCCAATTTAATGTTTTAGTTGTTAATATGTTTCTTGTTACGTACCTACTTATTATGTAGATACTTGAATATATGGTCTCCTGTAAATGGTTTATGGACCAAGTAGGAATCAAAAATAAAAAGTGTCATAAATATCAGCTAACTTATAAATGTAGCGTCACATGTTCTGCTATGGATCAAATACAAGTATATTAAAACAATTGTGTCCCTAAAATTGGAAATGGGGCAATTTTGCCTTTCCAACTGGATAACTTATGTTAAGACATGCAAAACGAGATTGCGAGGAAATGGGTTAGGACCTAAGAAGTCAAGGTCTAATTAAGTACAACATGGTTCATCCACATGGTGCAGATAGCCAAAGAAATGGTTAGGAAAAGGCCCAACTTCTTCAGAATCACACTAGCTCGACTGCCACCTCTTATGGTTACGAACAACTCCTTTTCATGCTTGTCATCCCACTTAAATGCTGTTCCTCCTGCCTTTTTCTTTGCATTCATATTCCAAAGTGTGCCATTCTCTGTAACACCAGTACTAGTTGCGCTGAGACCATCTCTCAACATATCAATTTCAGTGTTTTCCTCCAGACACAAGCAATGCATAATCACAACCAAACAAAAAACAGCATTCGCTAGCTTTCTCCAATGACACATAATCAGCTTGCTGATTCCGACCAACTTTTCTCTTGTCAATGTACTGGTGTTTGTCTCACTTCTTTGTATGCGTGAATTCTCCACCGGCAAGTTTTGCGCCATCTCCGGGCTAAGGTGAATCCTAACAGTCTGCGAAGGGACTAATTGATGAAAGAACGTGTTTGCTACTTGGCGAGTCGAAACAAACAATCCATGATTCACTTTGATCTCCTCCACGAACTCAAAGCTTGGTGAACTAGATAAATCATTCTCGTTTCCATTAACATCGTCTGTGGAGTTTGCTACAGGATCATCGTTGATGAATTCCAGTGAATAGTCATTCGTTTCATCAAATCCAATGCCAGCACCTGCATATGAATTAGGTTAATACAAGATGGCATATCAACAAATATTATGCATATATACATGATACGTATTTATTTAGACATTGAAAGTAAAACAACGCATATATACTTAAACCTGAGTTACATGTACCTTGGACGTCGTTCCATCTGAAAGTTGAAATATTGTCTAACGGGACAATCTTGTTTTCCTCCGTGTAAGCCTGTTAAACAAGCAAGTATTAATTCCGTCATGACTCGTTAAGTAATGAAGAGAGAGAATAAGGAAAGTTCATCTAAATCAAAGAATTGCACATACCTTGTCACCTTTTTCATTCGACACTCCGAACCATCTCAAGTTTTCCAGCATCCTCCCTGCAGGCTTGAAATCTTCATCCAGAACTCCAATCTCCAGAAGTCTTGAATCCGGATCCATCCATGATTTGCCGGGAAATGCCATGGAGTTCATCTCATCAACTTGATTAACATGAGAGTCATTTCCAGCTAAGAAGGTGAAATCATCTTCTAAAATTGCACCGTAATTTCCTGCCCATGTATCCTGGAAATTAGACTGATCTATCATCAGTTCCTGAGATGTATCAGATGCGATCATGACTTCCTGCAAAATGTCAGTATGACTTATGCTTCCTCTTGATGAAGTTGAATGTTTCACTTTCAAGTCAGTTGGTCCTAATTGAGGCAACTCCTCCACTTCCAATGGAGGCAAGGAGAATCTATTCTGAAGCCTTGCGCATTCTACTGCTATATCAACCTGCAAACAACATGTAACCCTCGTAAGAAAGGAAGATATTCTGAGATTAAAACGACCTATAATAGAAAGTAGCATACCTTTGACGGAGGGTAAGGAGTAGTCCCATAACCTGAAAAGGAAGGACCTGCTGATAATTTAAATGCATCTTCAGATAGAAACTCCGTCCAGTTCCCATGATCTCCTGTTTCGCCAGCATCAAAAGGATTGGATAACCTACTTCCAATATTACTTGGTGTACATAAATCCAGTGGAGAGTGAGAAGTGCCAAAGTCGGAATATAGTTCAACATCGGAACCATGTTGATGATAACCAGCAATCCGATTGGTGGTATTGGCGTTATGCTCTTGGATCTTAGGGCCGGTAATAATGCTCTTTTTGAAGATGCGGCAGAGTGCATATGCATCCTGCATTTGCAAATTTGTCAAAAACTCATCCAATCCAATGCATGGGACAGGGAAACTTTCTGATGTTCGGTTTCGTGGTTACGCACCTGCAAGCCAGAAGCAGTTTCGCATTCACGTTCGTCGAGACGATACTCGTGCATAACCCAATCTGTTCTGGCACCATGAGGGGCTCTACCTCTGTAGTAAACAAGGGTTTTCTTCATACCAACAGCACGCGTTTGAGAGTTCACTTTTCTGTCCTTACCAGTGGCCTTCCAGTATCCAGCTTTAGTTGCTCGATTAGTCCTTGACCCGTTGGGATACTTGCGGTCTCGAGGGCTAAAGAAATACCACTCAAGGTCTTTGCTAGGTAGCAATGACTTTCCTGTAATTATACGCCACAAGAGATTGATTATTCATTTCTACTCAATGCATGCTCAGCTCACATTCAATTAATGGCCAATCTTTTAATTCGGAATAGCTTTCGTAAAGACAGTATCGGTCTTGGATTGTTGAAGAACTGGAAAGTGAAGTCATCATCGTTATCTTTTCAATGAAGCAACATCACTATATAATCAATATTACTAAAAAAATTCAAGCTTTTGCAGAGATTATTAAGCTTATCATTCCCTTTCTGTGGAGCTTTTTGACAAAGAAATCTTAAAATCTTGCTGTTCACAACAAATACAAAGGAGCCCTAAAAATGATGAGGCCAAATCGCTCAATTATTACTTTCTCTGGAGCTTTCCTGTTTCTTTTTTTAATGCATTAGCAGGGCCTGAAGGATATAATCCAGTTCTTTCAAGTTCTTTTCTTTTATTTTATTTCTCCATAAACAAAAAGAGAGGAGAAAAAGATAAAATATACATCCCATAGCCTAAAGATTCTCTTCGCTCACAAAATCAATCAGTCAAAAAGTTTCACAAACAAGAAACTCTCAATATTCCTTGGTCTGTTTTGCACTCTATCTTAAGTTGGCTTGTTGGAACCTTGCATCATTCAATCCTGAGTTAGAAACGAAAACTAAAGAATATAGTATGTAATTTACCTGGTAAATCCCAGGGCTCACACTTGTAAAGATCAACTTCAGGGATGATTTCAAGTTCAATCCGGCGTCCGTTGATCTTTCTTTTAAGATAGTAAGCTACAAGTTCCTCATCTGTGGGGTGAAAGCGAAATCCAGGAGGCAATGAAACAGGAGCCATCTGCTCAGTTTTCCTTTATAATAAAACTGGCTGGAGATCAAAAATCTGTATTCGAGTAGGATTGGATGGTCTGATGAATCTCTTAAAGCCTGAATATGAGGATAAATCAACATCTAATAAGCGATTCATAATCATACTTTAAGAAAGATAAACATAACATGCATGGAATAACAGAAACATATATAGATAAGAAGCTGCGAGTACTATATGTTTGAATAAGAGAGAGAGAGAGAGAGACCTAGCAGGCAAAGTGGAAGAAAAATGAGATCAAAGAGAAGAGAGGAGAGAGAAGCGGTCAAGACAAGAGTGAAGGTGAGGGTTTTGTAAGAGTACAAAAAGAAAGAAAAAGCGAAAGATGGTGAAAGAGGCTTATGCTACCCTGTGCCAACCCTAAACTTCCCTTTACCTTTTCATACGTTTTTTCCCAACAAAAGATATTCTTGTTATCGTTCCTTTCAAGCCTTAATATCAACTCTCTTTCTCACACATTCACATACAAATACACCATAGTATAAGGTACGTATCTCCAATTATCCCATGCTTCCTTCTCTGATCTTCCTTGGAATCTGATGAGTTTCAGTTTCAGTCAGGTGGATACAAATGATTCGATACATTACCGGCCTTTTCACGTTAGATCAGGTATCTTCCTTAACGACAAACTGTCCCAACAACAATACGAATTTCGGCGGATTTCATTACTCATCCAATCAAACTATTGTCTCTTCTCTTGCCTTTTACACATGCATTAATAATATAATATTTATATGTATTTGCTGTCTTCTTCTTCTTCTTCAACAATTCTCTACGTACATAGGCATGCACCCACGATATAACCATAGACCACTTATAAGTTTCGAATCGATGCCCAAGATAGAAAGTCCGATGCCCCTTTTCTCAACTTCCTTTTTCTTTTCTGTTTTTTGGGTAAGCTTGCTCTGGGATTTTGGTCTTGAAGCACTCCCATTTTGTTACTTCAAATAGAAGTAATAATATTACATTAGATGTTCTTCTTGTAGAGTTCACCAAAGAACTGATAAAAACAAACAGATAATTTTTCTTTTTTGAGTTATTCTTCACAACAACTCCTCTCTTAATTGGAAGAAGGACTTTAATAATACAATCTTGTGAACATCAATAAAAACTTTCGTGAAAACATTTACCGTCGGCGGCGTTGATGTATTGCAACCCTATAACTCCCTCTCAAATGGTGCTTTGTTTCGATATGTTTTGTCCTTCCTAAATGAACTGAATTTTTCAACAAGCTAATGGCAATTCCAGCATCTTCATGCTTTCATACATTCCAAATTTTTCTAGTCCAAACCATGTTGAAAATATGATTGAAAATCTTTGTGGCTGAGTTTTAAGAACATGTGTTTTTTCTTTTATTGTTTTCTCAATTAGTGGGTTAGTATTACTGTCTTCAAATCATGGTTTGAAACCGTGGTTTCAGTTCCTATTTTATTGTATTTTTTGTTGCTCTTTGCAACTACTTAAAGCACTGTACTGATACTTTACGGTGTGTAGAAAACGAAATCAAAATTTCTATTTCGATTATGGTGTTTTTATTATGTTTTATTAAATAAATGTAAATTCTACATAAATATATAGATGAAATTTAATAGAACAAAATTAGAACACCATAACTAGAACAGGATTTGATGTGGTAGAAAATAACACTTAAAAAACTTTCTTGTCTATTTGCATAACAATAAAGTAGTCAACTGGCTACAAAAAAAAAGTAGCTAATTGTTTCAAAAATGTCACCTATAGTTATTTGTGATGTTTTTGTTTTGTCTCATAAGGCGTTGCCAATTCTCTACAATTGAAAACTATAGGCAACATTTACAAAATTCGTAGACAAAAAAATTAGCTATGAAAATTATTCATAGCTAAAACATTACAAAAACCCAATTAAAAATCCAACGTTAGTGGAGAAAAATTTGGCGCCAAATTATTGACAACAAAAATAAAACGTAGCTAATAGTTTTGCCTACATTTTTATTTTTGTAGCTATATAGTATAAGTTATGTTTTTTATAACGTAGATAAATGTTATTAGTTATGTTTTTTATAACATAGCCAAATCTTATTAGCTACGTTTTACATAATGTAGCCAAATGTTATTTGCTAAATTTCTCATAATGTTGCAATATATTATTTGTTGCATTTTTAGTCCATGATATTGGATGCTATGTCTTGTATATAATGTATCGACATGGTTTTTTATTGTGAATTATTTGCTTATTATCATAAAATTAAATTGTTGGAAAATAATATTAATTCAAAATATCAAGCATCCTATATATAAATTAAATTATACCAGCAAAAAGAATATAACATTAAAGGGTGATTTTTTGTTTCTATACAAGATATTAATGATAACCTGAATAATTCTTATAGAAAAAATAATAAATAAAGAGATTATCTTACAATATAATGTCATACATAGATTAAAAAAATATTAGAGCATAACTTGAATGGCTACCTAGTTTTGTCCATGTCCTTGAGCCTGTAATCATCCAAAAGCCTATTTAAAATCAACTAAAAATAATGTGAGTATTGATGTAGTAAGTATTTGGTTCTGGTTAAAGCAAACAACATATAACTTTATCATTCACAATATAATAACTCATCAATTGCATCTTCATCCATTATGTAATTCGAGAAAAAATATTAAATTTAAATTATAGCACATATAGGAAGTGAAAGAAAAAGATATAGGAGATAGAATTAATATCCTTCACTTTCCTCTTCATTTCTATCATAATCAGAGCCAAGTTATCTTTTGAATAACATATTATGTTTTGCTAATTTTGCTCCACTTTCTTGTTCCCTAATTACTTCAGCTTATAATGCAGTCTTAAGCTTATTGCTTTCCTCTTGAAGGTGTTTAATGATTGTTTTATATGATGAAGTTGAAACATTTGTCTCAGGGCTATAGCTAAGACCTTTCACATAGCCAGAATGAGTATTAAGTACTGTATCATTAATATCTTCTGCATTAAGCTCATTTCCTTTAGATATAGACTTCTTTAATAACTCTTGAATCTTATTATGAAATTAAAAATAAAGAAACTCAATATTCAATCCACACATTACTACTTACTACTACATTAGTAAATAAATAAAAATATTGAACAAAATTTTATACTTATTTAGTTATTTTCTGCTTCTTCTGACACCTATCCTTTACCATCCTTATAGTGAGTGACTTTATATAGTGTGATCCTATCACACTCTTTTTCATGTAGTTTTTTGCCACTATATTTTATGAAACGAAAATGCAAGGCACGATAAATAATGTAGTGTTTATTGATTTAAGTATAACTTGTGAACATAGATCTTACATATTCATTTAAGATAATTGCAAATGAATTTGACATTTGATTATGAGATGTTTTCATTTTTCAACTACTGACCTTTTCCTTTTCATTATTTTCCTAAATAAAAAAAAACATAACTTAGTCATTAAATCATCTAACAAGATTAATACAAACAAATTTGAAGGCAAAGAAAATAAACCTAAACTTTTAGGTCAGCCTAATAATAACGTAAACTATTCAAATTTTCTTTAAACATTCTTTTAGGAACATGGCTTTGTGTCTTCACATCAGAAGGAAAAGATTTGTAATACTTATGCAACTTAAATTGATGATCCCTGGTCTTTTGTTTCAATAATAAAGCAACACAGTTTGAAACATCTATGTTCTCAATATACACAATATCTAATTGTAATTGTGAAAAATAAGTAAAAGTATAATTAATCTTAAAATCATTAAAACAATATTGAATAAAGTTAAAGATTTTGCATAATTACTACATCTAACGCATTTTCAGGCAAGTTGTTTTCCTTCAAGTTCTTAACATGTTTCAGACAAGAAAATTCTATTCTTATAATAATTCCCTACTCACTTGACATCTTTACAGATTGGACCTTGTTTATAGGACAAACTTACTATATATCAATCTTTATTAATAACTTTTAATTCCTTGCAACATTTATTCTTTGCCATTCATAACCGCTAATTTTACCTCTACCTCTTTTTCTAATAATAGCATTGGAAGTTGACAACAAATTAATAATGACAAGAAAATATTACAATATATAAATATATATTTAAGCATAAGTCTAGTTGAAGGTATTAAAGATCAATAAACCTGCACTAGTAACTTCATTAATTGTTTGAGGCAGAATGAAGTTGATGTATAGAAATTTTATACCTTCGTGACTAATTTCATTATTGTTTAAGGTAGAATGTTGTTGTTGGCTAGATATTGAATTTCTCACACCAACTGATTAATCTAATTGAAGTTGCACATTTCTCTATCTTACAATTTTGATAATTGCCACCTTCTTGCTTTTGTTTCTACAAGGTGCCATTATACTCAATGTCTATAAGGAAAAAAAACCCTAAATGTTACAAACATTAAAATAAGACAATAGAAAGGGAACTTTTATGATACATTCAATCATCATAATCAAGATAAATTTCATCATCGACATTAATTTAGTTAACAACATAAATGTTACTAACATTACAATAAGATAGTGGAAAAAACACTTTTTATGATAAATTAATCACATCAACAACTTTACCAACATTACAATAAGACAACATAAAGAGTACTTTCATGATTGATTATAATCAAGACACATTCAATCATCGATATTTATCACATTATCACTATAAATGTTATCAACATTATAATAATGTAATAGAAAGAGCATTTTCATGATATCTTCTATCATCATAATCAAGATTTTCAAAATCATTATCATTAATTGCATTATAATTCGACTCTTCATCACTATTATATTTGGCTAAAGTATCATCATTATTATATAATTCCTTCTCAATATAGTTTTCATCTCTCTAGATTGCCTTGTACTTCAATTGCTTCTAGTATACTGGGTTTAACATCTCTCCTATGAAGTGATGATATATCCTCATCTTCTATTTTGCAAGCTACATTATTCAGCTACAATTCAATTTCTCCATATACTTTATCATCATCTTCACCCATTAGACCATGTTTCTTTTAAAAAAAATAAAAAAGATTTAGGTGTTAAAATTTGTAGACAACTTTCAAATTTTTGCACAATATAGTGTCACTGAGATAGCATAATTGTTTCATTTGACCTGCAAGCTCAAACGGTTCATTTTGATACCATGAGTTACTAATATTGATGCTAGTAATATTTTTTGAAAATTATTGATGCTAGTAATATTGCCATTCACTTTTATGTTAATCCCTTTATCACTAAGATTAAACCATTTGCACTTAAATTGAACAACCTTTTTATCTTTGATGTAATGTAACTCAATTATTTTAGAGATAATTTTATAGAAGTCAATCAAATCATACTTATGTTGTCCCTCTATAATAAGCCCACAATTTTGGTTTCTAAGGTGACCATCACGCTCTTTTATGAGAAATCTAACTCCATTAACAATGCAACCTATATAGTTTTCTCACACATATGAAACCTACAAGTCAAAGCATATAATGTTGCCATCACTTTTGGTAATTTACGGTTATGTAATTGTATCATATATAAAAAAAATAATATTGTAATCTTAACTATAATCTTCATTTATTCATATTATTACATTAATAACTTGTGTCCTAAATCATGATGGGAAGTTTATGCCTTTATTTAACAACATGAACGTCACTTTTGCTTCTAATCTCACCTTTATGCTCTATATTTTAAAAAAGTATATTGATATAAGAAAATTAAAGGTTGAATGCTAAATTTTAATATTAAATAATGAATGAGAAGGAATATCAATAATGCATATATAAATTGGCTTCCTCACAATTTTTTGAAATATACTAATGGTCAATTTCAAGTTCGTCTTTAATTAACTCAACATATTTTCTTATTCCAAGTGGCCTTAACTTTTGAGAGAAAACTAACAAGTTACCCTCTTAATCAAAATCAAAGTTACGTACTTCTCTATTAAATTGTGTCTCCATCTCATTTAAGTACATACATAAGCCTCTATAATAGAGCCTTCAAGTAGAGCTTTATAGTGCACATAGCATTTAACAGAGCCTAAAAACATAAAAATGTTTAAATATTAGAACTTGTTGTTGAATAATAATTAAAGATAAAAATGTAGAAGTGAATATAAATTATCTTTCAATCGGGAATATCCATCAAAACTGAACTAGTCCACAAAGTTTTGCTTTGTATGATAAGTGAACTTCCAAATGCATCATAACATCAAAAATGGTAGTAGGAAAACTAGTTCAAGCTTACATGGAATCAAAGCTATGTCTTTTTTCATTTTTTTCAAGTTCTTCTAGTTTCTGTGTCTTACAATATAATTGCATAAAAAAAATCACACAATGGTATCAATGTTACAGATACATCTTCAACAAATACCCACGTATTCCAACATGAAGTAATCATTGTAGAAGCACATGATAATCATGCTTTGCAACCAAGAAACTTTTCCTTTATTAACATTGACACAAGGGGCTATATGAGAGGCATACCCATCAAGAAACTTAACTAATTAAGAAATTGACAAAAAGTTTGTTTCTCCTTTTTTGACATATTGTAAGATGCAAATGGAATCATATGTGACCCTTTTTAAGTGTAAATATTTTTTTATATTCATGTCTTCCAAGACTAATCTAGTCTTAATTATGTCTTTCGATTTGTAATCAATTACCAAAGTAACTAAAATATTCTCACAAATGTTTTTTCTCCAATATGTATGACATTAAGATTATGCCTCAATAGGAAATTCTTCTAATATAGTAATAGAAAAAAATAAGTTTTTTTAATTCCAATCAAGATCAAGAAATGTTCACTTTTACTTTTTATTACTTGGGTGTTTTATAGGTATAAAATTTTGCAAATGTGATAATTGATCAAGAACATAATCACTTGAAAAGTACAAAGGAGATTCACTAGGTTCCAATTTTTCATTAAACAATTTTCTTCTTTGCCATATATGCCCATGTTCCAAGTAACAAATGTGTCCCATATAACATACTTTACTTCATATCATTATTGAATAAGTTTGATGGTTAAACATATGATAGGCCATATACCTTTTAGTACTCCATCTAGACAAATTTCCATAAGCTAGAAAATCATTTATAGCTACAAAACAGTCATAGACATTTTAAATATTTCACCTTCAACAACATTATGAGTTTATAATCCAACCTCTCATTGATTATTTAAATCATTATTTATTGGTTACATATAGACATAAATATCCTTACTAGGAGTAGTAGGTCCTTGAATAAGTAAAGACAATAAGAAAAAAAG
>JANZXR010000007.1:794622-822908 GCA_027575705.1 Erythroxylum echinodendron
ATTGGTTACATATAGACATAAATATCCTTACTAGGAGTAGTAGGTCCTTGAATAAGTAAAGACAATAAGAAAAAAAGACTTCTTCATACACTTTTATGGGGTAAATTGTATGGCATACTAGCCACATGTTGGAAGAAGTATCATATTACCGATGGATTAAATCTATCTGAGGCTAACCTAAGTAGAATATTATGACAATACACTGCAAACTATGGAAACTTCCCATCAAATCCTTTCTGTGCCTTTGAGTTTATTAGTTGGTGCATAACGTTATCGTCAATGTCTTTTTTATACCACGTCATATATATGGATGTTTTTGTTGATATAAAAGCCTTTTTAGTCATGGTTTGGAATTGTCTTAAGATTGTATGGGGTATCTTTTTTCATTTTCTATCATCCATTTGTCACTTTGATGTACCATACATAGGAAAATTTTGAAGATCTTTAATGTCTTTCCAAAAGATTGCACAATCATATATATATATATATATATAATTTTTATTTTATAATAAGATTTGGGCAATTTGTGGCCAATCGGTAATGAATCATTAAGCAACTCAATCGACATTTCAAAAGATTTGTTACTCCACCTATTATATACCTTCAAGTGCAACAAATTCAAAACAAAAGATAGTTATGAGAAATTAGAGCACCCAAATATAATTCTTCTTAAGCTACTTCAAAGCAAATGTATTAGGAGAAGTATTGTCATCCATAGTCTCCACATAATTGCACATATCCTTTACCATTTCTCTAATCCCATCATCTATGTCGTCATTAATATCACTATCACCATCATCAACATCATTATTTTTATCACCATCGTCACCTGTATCAACCCTTCTAGCATTACTTGCTTAAGAACGTTCGCCATGATAAATACATCAAGTATAGAATTTATATATGCCTCAAATTACATAAGTGATTATATATCACATCTTAACTTTTATTGTTGAAATTTAAGCAATCTATGCATAGACAACAAATTTCACATTCTAAACCCATTTAATCTTTTACAAATTTAGAAAAAATCTTCACTCCTTCTAAGTACTAACTGACCATTTTTCATAAGTCATCAAAATTTTTTCCATGTAGCTATACAATTATAAGTAAGCTACTAAATTACTAAATGCAATTTAAGTTGTAAATGACATAATGGTAAATCAAAATTGACATAACAAGTTTGAATTCTATTAAAGAACCCAATTGGTTGGCAAACTATGACAAACCTTATAATATAATATATGAAAACATAAAGAATTGTATTTAAGAAATATAAGCTAGCTTAGAATAGGAAGCATGAACCCATCTCCAAAACCCACATGTACATTCATTTTTATAAAGCAAGAACGTGAAAACCATTTCTAAATATGTCCTAACATGTCATTATGATTATATATTAATCTAAAGCAACTTGTATATGTAATATGTTGTGTTATGTTACTTAAATTTTGAATTGAAGAAGTTTTAAAATTATTTTTAACATAAAGAAAGTTTCTTATTGTGTAATTTAAACTTATTTCTAACATAAAGAAAGATTCTTATTATGTAAAATCTTAAGGCTCTAGCAACATCCTACTATTGCCTATGTTTTCTTTTACCCACTCCTTTCTACTAAGGGTATAAGGACTACTAAGTTGATGTAAAATTCCTATAACACTTTGATAAAATTTCAACCATTTGATGATTAATAAACTCGATGCCATTATCTATAGATAGTTTTAATTACGGTCTGAAATATAACAAGGTTAATAAAGTGTTTAATAGTATGGAAAAGTTAGCTTTTAGATTGCAATAGATATATCCATACACAACAAGAAAAATCATCAATGATAGTTAAGAAATATTAATTTCTACTTAAAACTTTCACTTAATGCCCTTATAAATAGAACTATACAAAGCATCCTTTGAAAGATTGTGATGCTTCTAGGAAAGAGTAATCTATTTTGTTTCACAAGTGGGTAAACTAGATAAAAAAATTTTTGGTAGAATGTTTTGTAGTAAAGAAATATGCGCTGTACTAAAATAGGAAGCATAATATCTCCAAAACCCACATGTATCTTCATTTTTATAGAGCAAGATCATCAAAGCCACTTCCAAATATGTCCTAACATGTCATTATGATTGTATACATTTCTAAAGCATGTTATATATGTAATATGTTGAGTTACAGTACTTAAATTTTAAAGTGAAGAAGTTTTTAACTTATTTTTAACATAAAGTAGGCTTCTTATTAGGTAAAATGTCAAGGCTCTAGCAATGTCCAAATATTCCTATAGCATTTGATGAAAATTTCATTCGTTTGATGATTAATAAACTAAATGCCAATCTCTGTAAATAGTTTTAATGGTGTTCTGAAACTAGTTTGCAATGAAGTTAATAAAGTCTTTAATAATATGGAAAAGTTTACTTTTAGATTGCATCAAATATGTCTATACACAACATGAAAAACATCAATGATAGTTAAGAAATATTGAGTTCTAGTTAAATTTTGCCCTTAAGTCCTCCATAAAAAAATGTATAAGATCCTTTAGGAGACAGTGATGCTTCTAGAAAAGGGTAATCTGTTTTGTTTTATAAGTGGGCAAATTGGACCAAAACAATTTTTTGTAGAAGGCTTTGTGGTTAAGAAATATGAGCTAGATTAGAACAGGAAGTATGAACCCATCTCCAAAACATCTCTAAAACCCATAAGTATATTCATTTTTATCGAGCAAGAACATGAAAGCCACTTTTAAATATGTCTTAACATGTCATTATGATTGTATACATATCTAAAGCAGGATATATATGTAATATGTTGTGTTACATTACTTAAAATTTGAACTGATGAAGTTTTAAACTTATTTCTAACATAAAATAGGTTTCTTGTTATGTAAAATCTTAAGACTCTAGCAACATCAAAATTTTGCCTATGTTTTCTTTCAACATCCTTTCTGTTAAAGGTATAAGGACTACTTCATTGATGTAAAATTCCTATAGCACTAGATAAAATTTTCCTCCATTTGATGATTAATAAACTCAGTGCCATTATCTATAAATAGCTTTAATGGTGGTCTAAAACTAGTTTGAAATAAGGTTAATAAAATATTTAATAGTATCAAAAAGTTAGCCTTTAGATTGCACAGATAAGTCCATACACAAGATGAAAAATTATCAATGATAGTTAAGAAATATTGAGTTCTAGTTAAAATTTTAACTTAAGGCCTCCACAAGTAAAAATGTACTAAAATATCCATTGATAGATTATGATGCTTCTAGGAAAAGGTAATCTATTTTATTTTGCAAGTGGGTAAACTGGACAAAAAAAATGTTATTTGAAGGTTTTATAGTTAAGAAATATGAGCTATCTTAAAATAAGAAGCATGAACCAAATCTATTGTTTTAAATAGAAGATTGTCTAATATTTATACTAAAGAACATTGAATTAGAAGGTTGTTCGCTTGCAAGAATGTCATCTTAAAATCCCGAGTTAATCTAGGAGCTTCTCGCCAATTATAAGGCTATTTTTTGCTCATATATATGATTGCTGATTTGTAGAATCATTTATTCCTGATCATTGTATCTTTAGTTAGCTCTAAGTGTAAATGGTAGTTTTGATGAAAGGTTAGTAAGGAGCATTGTCCTATTGGTTTGATTTCTTAGAACATATAATGTTTAAAATGGTCATGTTTTGTATAAAGGCATTTAGAGTTGTCATTGTGTTCTTAAACTAAATACAAGAGTTAATGTTGTTTATGAAAACATTATCTCAAATGATGAAAAATATATGTTCAATAATCTCTAACCAATAGTATCTGCAATTTAGTTGAGATAATCTCTTCCAGCTTTACAAAACTTAAATTTTGGCTTATATAAAGCTTTTTTCAGGACTTATCTAAATGTAATTTGACATCTCTAGTATGTGTAACAAAGATATAGTCTCCATTAGGTAAAAATATTAGTATTAGTGCTTGTAATTTGACAACTTGGTAGAGTAATTTCAAAGTGGTGTTATATTGTTGGTGGCTTCTATGTCTATAATCCATGTATGTAGGATTTTACTCAGACTTTCATAACAATTCAAGCAGTGAGTTTTAAACATACCTTCAAATTCAGAAGCAGCAACTATAAATTTTGATTGAATGTGTTTTTTTTGCTATCATGAGCTTCAGCAGCTTCTGTTAGAATACATTTGTAAATAAATTATTAATATCATCAATCTTAATAAGCATAACATAACTCTCAAGCATAGCAGAACTTAACAAGCAAAACTGAACTCTAAAAACTTTAGGTAAAGAATCATTGTTACATTTATATTTCTCATCTCTCAACACTAGCGAATCTAAAAGTTTCAAAGCTTTCATTTAAACCCATTAGGAACTTCATCCTGATCCTACTTGTCAAAGTAGAAATCTTCCTAATAACATCATATATACAGCTTGTACAAGTGAATTTAGGTATATCATCCCTGTTTTTCAACTTATAGTAATACAATATAACAGTGAGAAATAAAGGTGGGTATAGAGAGAGACATGATTATAGGTGAGAAAGGAACCGCATCAATCTATTATTCGCACCTACTAGAAGCCAATTAGCACATATCATAACTTTACATTAACCAATTGGCTTAGCCCTAACTTAAATTAACCATAAAGAACTAAAAACATAATTACCTAGAGAAGAAGAACCCTTCTAAATAAGTAAAATAGAAATTGCCAATTAATGGAGAGAACACAAGGACACTAAAGTTCAACACAAAGATAAAAATCATTACCCAAACTAAAAAAACATAAAAGGAATATAACAAACACAGAAGACAAAGATGCTGGAGCTGCTGGAAGATGAAGACAAATAAAGAAAAGATGGAGAGAAATATTGTCATTGTTTGGTGGATAAAACGATGTCGTTTTCATTGTTTGTATTCTTCTTCTTTTTGTCATTTTCATTATTTTTTTATTATTCTTCTTCTTACTATGAAAATATTTTTATAACAAAAGGTTTTTAACTACGAAATTTATTTTTGTTGCTGATAGTTATAGGATATAAAACACACTAGTGTTTTAGCTGCGTAAAATATTTTGTAGCTAAATACATTTCTCTAAAAAAAATAAGTTAATGGTTAAAAAACATCACCAAATCTTATTAGCTATGAAAAATATTTCGTAGCTAAAAACTTTTCACTATGAAACTAAGTCAAAAATTAAAAAATTTCATCAAATCTTACTAGCTACGAATGCAAATGCAACCTATTCCAAACGTAGCTAATAGTTTTAAAAACCCACGAAATATTTTAAGTTAGAGGTATTGTTTTAATAGGCTAGGCTATGATTTTGAAATTTCATCCAAATAGTAACTTTTAGCTACAAATTTTAAATCTTAGCAAAAAAATGTAGCAAAAACTCCTATTTGTTGTAGTGATATATTTTATTGCTCCTTTTAAGAAAATTTTTGGTATGAGAGTGGGAGCATTTCTTAGGACCTGCAAGAAATCCTTTAAGATTTAATGCATAAGGAGCAGGTGCATTATCAAGAGTGTAATCCATCTATGTAAGTCAAACAAATAGGAAGAAAAGTGTAGCTGAAAATAATAAGCTGATAGGAAAAGAGTAAGCTATGGCAAAATCTACTTCACAACCCCTAATTCCAATTTTCAAAGGTGAAAAATATCACCTTTGGAATCTCAAGATAATGAAACTGTTCAACTCTTAAGAACTACGAGACTTAGTGGAGAACTATTATGAAGAATTGAATTTGATAATAGCATAATCTGACTAATAGTTAAAAGAAAATCATAAAAAGGATGCAAAGGCTTTACTGCTCTTTTAATCAGCACTAGATGATGATATATTTTCCAAAATTTTAGCAACTACCACCTTCAAACAAGCATGGAAGATTTTGAAGCAAGAATATTTGGGTGATAAAAAGGTAATTGCTATAAAATTACAAACTCTTCGTTATGACTTTGAGACTATAATTATGAAAGATAAAGAATTTGTACAAGAATCCCTTTCTAAATTATCTGGGCTTATTAATCAAATGAAATCTTATGGTGAAATTATGTGAAAAAACTATTAAGAGTAAGGTATTAAGGAGCTTCATCTCAAAATTTGATCATGTGTTGCTATAATTGAAGAGATTAAGGACTTATTTGCATATAATTTTAATGAAATGATGAGTTCCTTATTATCCCATAAAGCTAGACTTGGTAGGTCCTATGAAAAGTCAAAGGAAAAGGCTTTTTAAGTGAAGGGAGAGTTTTAAAAGGGAAAGACAAAACTCTACAGCTTATGTTAAAGGTAAAGGTGGACTTTGTGGACGAGGTAATGGTGGTAGCAGAGGGTAAAGATTAATTTGGAGAACCATGTCAATCATAACAACTCAATTTAATGCAGATATTGTAGCAAATCTGGAGATAAAGAAGAAGATTGCTAGACTATACATAAATAAGCAAATTCTACAGAGAAAGCTGAAGAAGAGAGAAAGTTGTTCATGGCCCCTTTATAGATTCAAAATGGTGTAAAAAAAAAAGATGTATTGTTGGATCCTGTTTTTAGGATTTTTATATTTTTATATTTTATTAAATTATCAAGCACAAAAATAAATTAGAATTTATGAATTAGGAATTTTCGGAGTTTAATATGGTATATTATGATTTTTATATGGTGGATGAATAAAAAAAAGAATTAAAAATAAAGTGAAGGAGTTAGTAAGAATTTCAGTAAATAAGGAAGGGCAAAGTTGGAGAATCAAAAATTTTGTGTTAATAAGACAAAGAAGAGAAGGAGTCGTGAGTGTTAAGAAAGAAAAGAAGAGAGAGTCGTGGAAAAATCTAGCAAGAGAGAAGGAGAAACCGAAGCAAGGAAGAAAGAAGAAGGAAAAGTGTAAGTGAGATCTTCTTTGTCTTTTCTTCTTGTTTTGATAGATTAAAGAAGTAGAAAAAGTAGGTTTTAAGTGAAGAAAATGATGAAGGAAGTGGAGAAACTAGGTTGAAGATGAGGAAAGAAAGAAGAAGAATAAGAGGTTAATGTGTTCTTTAGATCTTAGTTTTTCGAGTTAGATAAAATCAAGAAGACATTAAGTGTAAGCTTATTTATGGATAGCTAGGTTTAAGTAAAAGCTTTATGTGTGTGTGATTAAATGAAATATGTTTGTTCTTAAGAACTCAAGAATATCTACGTCAAAAGCAAGGAGAAAAGCAAGCTTGACTTTTGTATCAAGTTACATAGGTGGGTAATATGTTTATAGTTTTGTGATGATGCGCTAAAATAATTATGTGTATGTATGATAAATATGTTTGTTTTACTCATTGTGAATGTGGGAAAAATATTCTGTGAATGTATATTGTATTGCTTTGTGAGAATTCTGTTACTGTTGTGTGAATGAAAAACAGAACATTGAAGAAGCATGAAAGCATAAATATAGTATGAAATGTATGAGCATTGAAAAAAAAGCTGTTATGTGGGCAAGAGAGGAATCCGTTTCGTTAGTCTCGTACACGATGACCTATAGCCTTCTCCCGGCTGCTCGCTTGTGGCCATAAGATCCTGAGAAATCGAACTTGCTTCGTTTCACGGTGTAAACTTCGGTTTCACCGTTTCGTTCTACAGAGCTCTCGAGCCATTATGTTGTGCATTGCATTTTTGATATGTCAAGTATGATGTAATTTGAGCGTTATGCTTTGCTGTTAAGTATTCCTATATGAGCATTCATATATGTTTGGGTGTGGTTCATTATTATTGGCTATAACCATATTAGCCACTGAGCTTTTCGGCTCACCCCATAAATTTTCTACTCCTCAGGTAAAGAATCAGCAGATCATAACTAAGCCCTTGCAAAGTTTTGGCAAATCTCCTAGAATTTCAGACTTTTTGTAATTAAGTTAGTGTGAATCATTTCTGGTGATCTTAGAAGCATATCAACATAAACATTCTGTATGTATTTTGAACCATGATATTGATATGACAATTTGTAATGAAGTAAGAAGATATGTATCAACTTGTTGTTGCAACTTTACAGTGAAATCTTGTATTATGGCTTGAAAGGCCGTTTGGAGTTTTCAAATTCTTGTCTTTGATGATAATGAAGTATGATTGTGTTATGCTCATGACTTTCTAAGTTGTACACTGTAAATTTTATACTTACAAGTCGACTATCATGTTGCAAGTCAACTATTAATAAGCAGATCTATCAGTTGGCGCATTGGATAAGTCAACTATTTTGTTGCAAGTCGACTATTAACAATTAGACCTGTCAGTTGCATAAGTGGATTAGTCGACTATCATCATATTAGTCGAGTAATAATAATCAGGCCTGTCAATTGGATAAATAGACTAGCTGACTATCATCATATTAGTCGACTATCTGAAGAATAGAACTGAGAGTGTCATGTAAAATATTAATGCTAGTTGACTATCATCATGCTAGTTGACTAATCGAAGAGCATAACTGAAAGTTTCATGAAAAATGATAGTATTAGTCGAATACACAGACTAGTCGACTATCAGTTACAGCTGAACTAAATTGACTTTGTTAATTGAGGTAAACATCTTGAAGTCATTAAGTAAAGATCATTTCTTCAGAGGATTCATGATTTTGATGACTGACTAGTGTGGGTACACTACTCTTGTGGAAGTTACGCTTCTGTCACAAATCTTGTATATGTGGGCTTATCATTGCTTATCTGTGAGGTATGAACATAAGAATAAAATGTCATTTATTAAATGCTCAAGTATGGATGTTTGGAATAATATAAGAACCCTTCGCTCACGTGTCATGACTCCGAATATTGGGCTCCGAAAATGGGGTCCAACATGCATGGTTTTTTAAATAGTGAATGTTGTAACCACATATTCAAAACTAAGTCATTGTGCAAAAGTTTTGATGAATCACAAAAAAGTGAATTCATACTCGAGCATGAAAAACAAATTAAAGTTGAAGAAAAGATCCATCAAAATTGTACAAGGTGATGTTAAACTTCTTTATAAAGTGTAATTTGTGCCTGATTTAGCTCACAACTTATTGAGTATTGGACAGTCAATGACTAGATGATATTGTGTTTTATTTGATGTGAATCATGTGCTATTGACAATAAAAAATCTGTCTAGAACATAGCAACTATTCATATGACACAAAATAAAATGTTTCCCATTGATGTCTCAATTGTTGTGAGTAAAGCTTTAATTGTTAGGGAAAGTAACAAGGCCAATTTATGACATTGACATTATGGGCATTTGAATATGAATGATTTGTAACTTTTGAGTTACAAAGAAATGGTTATTGGTTTAACAAAACATGATGAACTCGTTTTTTATGAGGGATATGTTTATTGGAAGTAGAATAGGAGGTCATTTCCTATTAGAAAATCATGAAGGGCTTCTAATTGTCTTAAACTTGTGCATGCTAATTTATGTAAACTTATGAAGACATAGTGATTTGGATGAAGTCACTATTTTTTGGTATTATAACTATAGCCATATAATTTGGATTTATTTTCTAAAATTCAAATATAAAACCTCTGAGAATTTTTAAAAATTTAAGGCGCTCATAGAAAAGCAAAGTGGGAGAAGTATAAAAGCACTTCGAACTGATTGTGGTGGTGAATTCTTTTATAATGATTTCATTATTTTTTGTGATGAGATTGACATCTACAAAGAACTTATAGCACCATACACACCATATCAGAATGGTTCGCATAATGAAAAAATTAAACTATAGTGGAAATGACTAGAAACATTTTAAAGGTAAAAGGGCTTCCAGACAAATTTTAGGGAGAAACAATTGTAATAGCAGTGTACCTCTTGAACATCTCATCAAAAAAGTCAATTTTGAATCAACGCCTTATAAAGCTTGGATAAGTAAGAAACCTTAGGCAATCCACTTAAAAGCCTTCAATTGTATAGAATATGCTTTAGTTAATTCCTATTCCAAGCTTGATGAAAAATCAGAGAAATATATTTTCTTTGTTTATAGTCTCCAATCAAAAGCATTTTGTCTATATAATCCTATAAGTTGCAAAGTGATAATTAAGAGGGATGTTAATATCAATGAATAAACAAATTTGAAGTGGAATTTTGACAAAGAATGCATGAAAAATCAAGTTATAAGAGATTTTGAAGTTAAATAAACAACAAATTTAAACCCACCAACACCTACAAGTTTAGGTCATTTATTACCTATAAGTTCATTCCTCACATGGTGACAACACCACGACAAGTATTACTATTTCAAAATCTTTAACATCCAACTTCTCCACTAGCAGTAGTGAAACACCATTAAGAAAACTCCAATCTCTCTAGGAAATTTTTAAGTCATATAAATTTGTTTTATTATTCACTAACCTAACTTGTTTTAAATAAGTTGTAGAATGAACTGAATGTCAGATTGTTATGAAAAAGAGATGTAGGCCATTAAAAAAAATTTAACATAAGAGTTGGTTGACGTTCTAGAAGGTACGAATGTCATAGGATTTAAGTGGGTCTTTCAAACAAAGGATAATGATAGCGAAAGCATCCAAAAACACAAAGCTTGACTTGCAAAGGGATACAAAATTAAGGAATAAAATTTGTAGATATTTTTTCCTATTGTTCAATTTTGAATTATGAGAATTTTTTTAGCCTTGGATGTTTAGTTGGAATTACCTATGTATTAATTTGACGTGAATTCTATTTTTTTAGATGGTGATTTAAAAGAGGAGGTTTGTGTTTAACAACCTTCAAGCTTTGCTATTAATGGACCAAAAATTTACAGGTTAAGCTCTTTACAAATTGAAGCCATTACCGTGAACTTGCTATAGTAAGATTGATTCATTCTTCCAGGATAACAGGTTCAATATAAGGGAAAATGAATCCTCTCTTTATCTGAAGAAGAAAGGTAATGAAGATTTTTTGATAGTTTTCTTTTATGTGGATGATATGGTTTAGAAAGATTTTGAGGTCTTGTAAGTTACGAAATTTTGAGATGATAGATTTGGGTATGTTGCAATTTTTTTTACTTAAGGACATGTAAAGTGCTGATGGAATTTTTATGTGTCAAAATAAATATGTTGCAGACCATTTGAAGAAGTTTAACATGAAAAATTACGAATTGGCAGCCACATCAGTGAACATAAATGAGAAGCTACAATGTGAATATGGGATCGAGAAAATTAATCCAACACTATTTAAAAGTTCTGTTGGTGGTTTAAACTATCTGTCACACACCAGAGCTGACATTGCTTTCTCTATTAATGTTGTGTCCAAATTTATGCATTGTCTTATAAAACAACACTTTATAGTAGCAAAAAAAGATCCTTTATTGTGTTGCAAGGATTGTGAATTTTGGTATTTTCAGTACAAAGTATCAAAATTTAGACTAGTTAGTTTCACCATAAGTGCTTTTTTATCATCACATCTTATTAGTGACTGGGTAAGATGTGTAGATGATCGAAAAAAACACTTTTGGCAATGTTTTAAGCTTTACTCCTAGAGCACGACGTGGAGTTTAAAAAAGAAATAAATAGTAGTGCTACCAACAGTCGAAGTAGAGTATGCAATATCAACTTTAGCAACATGACAAGCTTTACGACCTAAAAAAAGACACCTACTGAAATATTATGTGATAGTTGATCCACAGTTGCCATGGCAAAGAATCCTACTCTTCATGGTAGTGCTAAGCACATTGATATGCATCATCATGTTATTAGAAAGCTAGTAACTGATGGTAAAATAGAGCTAAAATTATGTAACACTAATGAGTAAGAAACATATATTTTTACATAATCTCTTTCTCAGGCCAAACATCAATTTTGGTTGTTACAATTAGGAGTATGTGATTTTAAATCAAGGAAGAATGTTAAAAAGATGATTCAAAATATTTGTAGTTGAGTTTTTGAAACAATTTTTTTTATGTTTTTTCAATTAGTGGGTTAGTGGGTCTTAGGAAATTTTTTATTAATTAGTCATAATGTTAGTGGTTTCAAATCATGGTTTCATGTTCCTATTTTGTTTGCTTTCTGCAATTACTTAAAGTCATGTATTGATTCTTTATCTTGTGTGAAAAACAAAAATTAAAAAATAGTTTTGGTTTTTATTATTTTGTTGCTTCTTTCATCAATAAACCACTTGACATGCATTTATAGTTTCTGCATGCTTTGTCTTCATAGTTGATAATGTTGACATGTCTTTTTTTTTCATTTTACAAGCATCAAATAGCTTATTTGAATTAAACTAAACATGCAACTTCTTGCAATTTTTTTTGTAATTTTCTATCATATTTGATCATTATAAAAATATTTGCTTTATGTTTCACATATCTGATGCCAAAACTAAAGTTCCTTGAACATAACAAAAAAATCTCTTTGAAGTCATAGAATATAAATGAACTTTGATATAAGACCCTCAATACCTTAAATCACTCCTTATTGACTTCTATAATTACACCATTCAAATTTAAGAAAATGTTTTATATAAGGTAGATATCCACCAACCTGTAAGACTACTTCTCAAAATAAATTTTTAATTATATCAATACTTTAAATCACTCCTCAATGACTTCTATAATTACATCATTCAAATTTAAGAACATGTTTTATATAAGGTAGACAACTCATTCCACCAACCTCTAAGATCAGTTCTTAAAATAAAATTTTAATTCTATCATTAAACAAAACTTTTCATTTGTATATAATAGAGTTTTCACAAGATTGTAGTATCACAGTCCACAACTCATTGTGATGTTATTTAAACAAAAGGTTGTACAATAGGATTCTACTACATTTAATTTGTTTTTCATTTTAATCTTCTCATTTTGAAATTTAACACTTAGTCTTGTGATATTATTTAATTATCATACAATTATTTATATCTTATTATGTTAGTTTTTATTTATTTTTACCAAAAACGACATATTATTGAAAATCGTAAGTTCTAATATAACAATATTGTAGGAAGGTATTAAATAGTAATTGAAATAAGAAAAACCAAGACAAGATTTCACTCTAATTAATTGTTTAGACAAATAAAGAAGAATAAAATTAGAAAACTCTAACTCCAATTTGTGTCATTATCCAATTTCCTTCTTTAAAGATTAAGTTATATTATCCCTAGAACTAATATAACTTGAAGCTTCAAACCTGAGACTCATTTTATACAATCAATCCATATAATCATCATATTTTGATTAATATAAAAGAATATGATTTATGCTACGACTATTTTATGAAAAAAAAATACCCATATTTGAAATTAGAAAGAGTTGGAATTAGGGAAAAAAAAAGAGTTTAAGTGAAGAGTAAACAAGAAATAAAGGAAAAAGAATAAAGTGATTCTTGTGATTCGAAAATTGAATTAAAGTGTCATTGATAGCATTGAATTAAGTAAATTAAACTACTATTTAATTAGTATATATAGTTACATATGTCCATCAAATTGAATCATTTAATATTTATAATCACACAAGAATTCTAAGTATCTAATAAGTTTTTAAACAAATCATTTAGCAGAAGCAGTAGTGACCTAGCCAAGATACACTTCTTTCATCAATCTTCATGACGTGTAGGTACAACCTTATTATGTAGCACATTATACCATACAACACAATTACTTAATCATCCGTAAATAATTATGTATTGCTGCATCAAAAGCATGTCATCGGGTAATACAAAAACTTGCTAATTTCGGTCAATTTGCCCCCTCATTGTCATGTTTACCTAACAATTACAGCAATTACAGATTAACAATGGTGCCAGAAAACGATTTAAAATTGAGTGGTCCAAGATTTTATCTACATCATACAAAGCCTGTATGACACAAGCCAAACTTGAGAACAATCAAACAGTCAGACAATAAATCAAAAAGAAAGGGAAAGAATAAGTCAAACAAAAACTTTAGATGATATTGCAAATATCTAACTGAACCCTCAAGCTGCTTCCTATTGATTGCAAGCACCCGCAAAGTCCTATAAATTCATCGGAAGCAGGCCAATTATATTATCTAAATAAGTCACTGATTCAAGCTTAGAGAGTCACAGAGAGATGGCAAACGTAGAGAACAAAACGTTGCAAGAATCAATTCACATGACTGGTGGAGATGGGCCTTGCAGTTATACTCAAAATTCTTCCTTTCAGGTACCTTGGTTGCTTGTTATAACAGAAAATCGATATATTGCTTATTGAACATGATCCTGATAAACTCAACTTGGAAAACAATCCATAATCCCAAACTTTCATGCTTTAACAATTAATAATATTACCAATACCATCATGTTTTGTTGTTAAAAACCATCACACAAATTGTAAGGGAAGGTTGGAAACGGCATGTACATGCATGTACTTTAGATATGTTCCATGAAACTGAATACATGAGGTTTAGATGGGATTATTCAATGGCTACAGAAGGAAGTGGTAGACGCCACAAAGGGTATGGTCAGGAAAGGCATTACAGAGACGATTGACTTCAAGAGCCCGCGTTTTGATTCTTGGAATAAAGTTGTGATAGCCGCTTTCGGCTGTTCCACTGGACCCAACACGTTCATTGCAGTCGAAAACATGATAGAATCAGTGGAGCTTAAATATCGTGCCCAGAAGCAAGGCTCTTCGCCTTTGGAATTCCAAGTGTTCTTCAACGATCTCACTGGCAATGACTTCAACACTCTGTTCAAAGCCCTTCCTTCCTATCAAAAATATTATGCTGCTGGAGTTCCAGGCAGCTTTTTCGTCCGACTATTCCCCAACTCCTCCCTTCACATTGCACCCTCATCCTATGCACTTCACTGGCTCTCCAGAGTCCCGAGAGAGGTTGTGGACCCTCAATCTCCAGCATGGAACAAGGGAAGTATACACTGCACTGGACATGATAGAGAGGTAAGGAAGGCATATTTGGCTCAGTTTTTGAATGACATGGACGACTTTCTAACTGCTAGAGCCCAGGAAATCGTGGGAGGAGGTTTGATGATAATCCACGCCCCTGGCCTTCCTGAAGGGGTCCTCATGTCTCCGACTAACACTGGCAGACTTTATGATTTTCTTGGATTATGTCTCGCTGACTTGGCTAAGATGGTAAGCACTCAAATCGCCTCCTTCCTTTGATAGTAAATTGATATATCTATCTGAAATAGATTAGGGTTTGGAATTGGTGTAGTAGTAGGCTATTAGGTGCATACCAAATCATAATATGTCTGCATATTCTTTGATGCCAACTGTACCTTATAAATAATATCATCAATGATTTTAGGGAGTACTTAATCAAGAAAAGGTGGACTCCTTCAATTTGCCTCTGTACTACTCAACAGTTAAGGAGTGGGAAGAAATAATAATAGAAAGAAATAGATGTTTCACCATCGAAAGCATGAAGACATGGACACATCCGATGTTGCATGTGAAGCCCAGTTCTGGTGAATCTGGTTATTTACAATTTAGGGCTATTTTCGAGGGAATCTTGAAGCAGCACTTTGGAGAAGAAAATGTTGTTGATCAGATATTCAGCTACCTTGTGAATAAATTTGCAGAAAGCTGCAACATGTTTGATGGGTTAATGCACAACCAGATAGAAATATGCATCGTCCTAAAACGCAAGATTGTCCTCTAAATAACATTTATGTACTGTATCCTCGCTGCTTTTAGATAGTTTAAGTTGCCTTCAAATCGTTTCAAGGTTAAATATATGTGCATTTATATAATTAAGTTGCTAGACAATTTCCATATCGGTGTAGACACATCTAGCAAACTCATGTAACTAATCAATTTTGTGGGTTTCATATGACCATGGGTCATAAGCAGAAAGTTCAAAATTTTTCAACTTTTTAAAGTTAATAGCTTCATTCAATTTATCCCATTAATATTAAGTACATCCTTAATAACTAACAAATTTCTAAATTTATTTATTAAAAGCCGTATAATTTTTAGTTTAAACAAAAATTTCTTTGACATAAATTGAATAATGAATTTATGAAAATTCTTAACGAATTAATTTTGTACTTATCATTTATGTATTTTTACTTCACGTATACTAAATTAGATTATTAAAATATTTTCTTTTAATCTTATTTCTAATTAAATTCATTCAAGTTCATGTATTCATTTGTAAAGTGGCTTTTTTATTTTGTTTTTGTTTAATTTTTTACTAAGATTATTGCTAGATTAGTTTGACATCTTCCATTAAAATGCCATGATTTGCGATATACCAAAACAAAAGAGAGTGTTGAACCGAGAAAGATCCCAATTCATATTTTAATGATAACAAAATATAATTAGTACAATAATTTACTTTTTTACATTTTAAAAGAAAGCAATGTAATATCATGCCAAGAGACAACTTATAGAGATTATAGAGAGAAGGCCTTAAACTTCAATCTAGTCAAGTGAAGGATAAAAGTAAAGGGCGATCAAGGTATAACAAATTTACAAAATTTAATTGTAATTTTTGTTGTATCTCTTGGCTCTTCATGCATAAGCAAATTATATTTTAAACTTAATGCATAATTTTTTCAATTGTCAAAAGGAATTAAGGTTTTGATTTCAAAGAAAATCTTCTTGATCTTTAAAATATTGAGGGATATTTTATGAAAATTGAATTAATTAAATTTCTATCAAGAGAATGAATTTAATAAGTATACTAACTTGAAAACTTTTTTAAAACATGCTTTCAACTGCATTAGTTGACCAATCTAAGTTCATGGTTGGGAATATTGATTGACTAATGTTTAAGTGTGGTCGAACAATATCTTTCAAAAATTAGTAAAAATGTGTACAATAACTTTATAACTATATTAGTTGATATAATGGTCAACTAGTATGGTATGTTGGTCAACTAATATCTTTGTTGCTAGACGTTATAATGATTTGTTTTCGTGTCAAACAATGTTTTAGAGCAATAATATATATAAATTATTAGGTTTCAACTGTTGAACATCTTTATGCATTTGGGTGTTATAACAAAAAATTTCAAAGAGTTTCAGAGTATTCATTAACATTTATACATTCATGGCAAGGTTTTTGTAAGCCTTATAATATTAAAGAAAGCAAACAAAAATTATTCAAGTTTTAAAGTCTTTTAGGGGCTATTTTCTTTTATTTGATTGATTAAATAAGAATTGTGGTTTTAAAGAAGATTATATAAAAGTTACTATTTATATGATCAAAGATTATTGTAAGAAGGCTCCTTTGGACCTTGTTGAAATAATAATTTAATGGAATTCTAAGGGGGATCAAAGAGTTGATATAGGCAAGGATTGTTTGTTGAACCATTATAAAATCAAATTGTAATTTGTCTTCCTTACACTCTTTATATTATTATTATACATTTGATTGAGCTTTGCTGAATTGTTATTTCATTCCATCATTCTATTTGAGATTGATTAAGTTTCTTTTTTAAGTTGTAAGAGATTTTTAAATTTACTAAACTTAATTTGCCCCTCTCTTGAGTGCGATTAGGGACCAACATAAAGGAAACGATAAAAAAAATATAAAAATATCTTTACTTATGTTATCGTCTCCTTTTTATAGGGACGATCAATGAAAATTGAACAAACTCTAGTGTCTATATCCATTTTCTAAGCCACCAATTTGAAATTTAACATTGTTATTGATTTTGGTGATATGTGTACCTCTTTCTGATACACCTTTAATATGTGTATAGATTGACCTTGATTTTATTCATCAACATTCTTTAGGCTTTCAGGCTTCAAGCTGAGATAAAAGACCTAATTATTTAAAAATAGTAAGTTTAATTAAGATAGGATTCATCTATGTAAGGAAGTAGAATCCTAATTGATGTCTAACTAAGCGCTTTAATAGAGGTTGGATCCAGCTCCACCAAAGATAATAAAATTCTAACTACACTTTAAGGATGGATTACCTATAAAAGGAAGATACCCTAAGATAAGTTTTCATAATCATTATCTTTAAGCTTAATTAGATATCTCTTTATATAATTACTACCTTCCAATTTTAATAAATTAAGCATTAGAGTGTCTTTGTCAAGAAAACTTTTGACCTTTGAGTTGTTGTTTTTATACACCCACAGAGTTAAGACCAGCTAACAAGCCTGCCATAGATTTAGTATACATCATTTAATGTTTATGGAAATTTGAGTGAAAAGTTCTAATCTTCCTACTTAAGAAAATCTTAAAGCACATTAGATGTCTCCACCTTATAAAAGAATAATCATACCTGTGGAAGCAATATGTTCATGAATATTACTTAAGTAAGTCACACTCTTGAAACCTTTCACATCCTAGAATAACTTAACGAACAAATCACTAAAGTTATGATGTTGAGGAATAAATCAACTATTATAAAAAAGTTAGCAGAATAGTGTAAGGCCGTAGACTCATACCATTTGATAAACATCAAAAGGGGCTATATCTACACCCTTACAATCAATGTTGCCAGAATAACGCATATGAGTGTAAGGCCCTGTTTGGCAATCAGCGGATTTCATTAGCTATTAGCTGATAGAAAATTAATATAACTGATTTAACCAGTGAATAATATTAACTGTTTATTTAAAGTGTTTGGTAAAATTAAGTATTTAGTATTAATTTTTTATGTGTAAAATGACTTATGAGGGCATGACTTAAAAAATCTTTATAAGAACATGAGTATATCTTAGTATTTCTTTAAATATTCTCATAAGAATTTAGGTAGAGCAAAAGAAGTCAATACCATCATTTAAAGCAAAAGTTTATTATAATGTAAGAACAACATCTAGTTGCTACTAAACTAGAAGCAATATTATCAAGAATAGTTGCCCTCTCCTGAGTTCTCGGTTCTTCAACACCTTCTTGTGTAGAGTTAACTTCAACATCTTCAAATACATCTAGAGGTATAAATTCAGGATCTTGACTGATGATGTTAAAAGTCGGGTCGCCAATTGTGCTTTTAATATAGTTGTGCAATGTAAAAGATGCACAAATTATTCTATTTTGATCCATCAAAGAATACTTATCCAATCCTAATTTTATGCATACATTTTAATTTGCTTCAGTCAATCAGTCAAATTAAAACCTATTTGCCTATGTTCAAAATCAAAATTAATTATTTAAATTAATAGAAACTAAAGTGAAAAATGAAGTAGTTAATGAGCATAAATTTTATTTTTAATTATATGAAAATGTACCTTAATAAAATTAGTCTTAACTTATAACTAAAAAAGGTTTTTAATAATTTTATCTATTAAAATTAACATTAAAATAATTTTTAGACATAATAACTATTTGTAGAAATATTTTTATGTCTAAAAACATTTAAATATAAAAATATATTTTTAATTTAATGATTTACTTATTCTTTCTTACAAATTTTAATCCAAGTATTAATAGGTTAGTATAAAATCTCTGTCTATCTCTATCTGTAATAACTTTTGGGTATAATTATCTTTTACTCTCTTAATTTCTCAACTAGTGGAGCAAAACACTCCTCATAGGAGCTTTTCAAAAACAGCGGATTAGCTTCAATTCGCCAACTAAATCAACTAATTACCAAACATGATTATCAACTGGTTTACATGATCAAACAACCAAATACCTCTCAATCTAGCAAAAAATAGTTGATTAGCCATTTACCAAACAAGGCCTAAGTCTAGTAGGAGATAGCTTATTGATGTCTTAGTAGAACCATTGCCAATCAAGTTTAAAATGGTAACTCTGGATACTTTTAATGGTATGTATGACTATATCAGCTAGGTACACCAATATAGAAAAATCATGAACTTATATGGTGCCAGTGACACCATAAAATGAAAAGTGTTCTCATTTATTCTAACTGGAGTATTGTGGTTATGGTTCTATACCTCACTTCCTTCCTTGATAGCCACCTTTTAGTAGATACCCATAAGATTCATTTAAGCCTCACCAATACTCCTTATCCCGTTAGGAATGTCTTTTGTTTAAGCCTCTCTAAATGACCCTAAAGGAACACAGGTCTTCTAAGTTTAATAAAAAGATGAACTTCTCCTTTTAGAAGTGTAGCCTTTTCAAAACCACTAGTAATTGATACCCACACTTGATATTTAAATTATATCACTCATATTGTGTCTTTGCAGACATATGTTGGTTTATAAACTTAAATAATTTAATTATTGGGGATTGCATTTCCTTGATATAATAGGTAATGATGAATCTAATCATCAAGCATCAACTGTGAAAATGGAATCAACTAAGACTTATATATGCATGTCATTTTTAATATTTTGTTGACGGTAGGATGGTGAGGAAGCTAACATTGACACTTGAAGGTATTATAGTAAAATCACCTCTTTAAATCTAGAATAACAAATTTACTTTTGATTATACTAAATTAGGTCATCTTAAGGATATGAAACTTATCCCTTACCTTTTAAATTCACCCCTGCATTTGTTATGACGTAAAGACATTCTAAATTCTTATCAAAGTCCCTAAATATAGAATTTGATGATGAGTTTTAGAGAGGAAGCCTCTTATGAGATTTGATTAAGCTAGGTTTAAATGACACTATAAAAAGAGAGAAGGTCACTACTCATGATGTCATTCTATATAATAAAGGAGTTATTAACCTAACTAACAATGGTTAAAAATTGGATGACAGTAGGCAATACCAAGAATACATGGAAAAGAGTTACAGCAAGTCTGTTATATTGGAAAACCAAAGGAACCTAATATTGGATCCCACATTTAAATCAAGGTAGTACACATATAAGATATTTTATTTAGTATGGTTTCCATAAACTAAGTACAGAAAATATAAATTTCCAAAAATGGGATGGAATCAAGTATTTTATTAATTAGGACACATAATATAAAAACAAACATTCTTCACTAGGCCATAAATTCAAATTTGTGATGAGTAAATGATAAATGGGCATGATTAACTTCAAAATTTTAATAAAAAGGCAAAGATCATAGGAAATTTTTATCAAAGAAAGGTAAATATGTTGAAAAAAGGTAGAGGAGTTTAATATAATACTTCATAACTAGTTCAGATAAGAAACAAAAGTTAACAACTTGGAATCACAACAAAGAAGTAGTAGTGTAAGTGATGGTGTTACTGATCTTGGTGACAGTAATAGTGCCAGCGTCGTACAAAGGACTACCCATAGTAAGTATAAGAAAAATGATAAGAAGGCCTTATATTTCAGTCATCAAGGAGTGAATGACGAAGTTTTTAAGAAGATTATAAGTGCAACTATGTCAAAGAAAGCTTACAATAGAAATAATATTAAAAGGTATAGAGAGAATAAAGAAGGTGAGATTTTAAAACTTAAGATGCTAATATGAAATTTTGCAAATAGAATCTTATGAGATAACAACCAATTATATAATTCTTATTATTAATTTGACAAATCAAATGAAAATACATTGAGTGGAGTACAAAGAATGAGTTATAATGGAGAAAAATCCTACAGTAGATGACCCCCAAGTTTGAACATATTATAGTGGTGCTTGAAGAAGCCCATAACCTATCCTTAATGAAAGTTAATAAGGTATTTGGAACTTTGCAATACCATGAGCAACATATAAATGAAAAAAAATCTAAGAAGCTAATAAATAAAAATTTTCAAGATGGGTCTCTATCAAAGGTAATCAAAGTGGAGAGATAAGCAAAAAACATTGCAACTCCCATTAGAGAGAATGAAGAAAAGGAGGTCATTTCTCGAACAATAGAAGTTATAATAGTTATAACAACGATATATGATATTAGAGCTAATCAAGATAATTATCAAGAAAAATCATAATCTAAACACCATGGATATACAAGAGGTTATGGTTGTAGACATGGTAAAATGAGAAATGACAAATCTAGTATTAAATGTTATAATTTTCATATGGCCATTACTCAAATGAATGTAGAGAAAAAGGGACTGCTAAAGAGATTTATTGTGTACGAGAAAATGATGACGATGAGGATGGGGATCATACTATCTTAAGCTAATGAAACACCAAACTCTTATAGATAGTTCTCAATACTGGATGTACTAACCATATATACGATAAAAGGAGATGTTTGTAGATATTAATGAAACCTTCCATGCCAAATTAAAATTCCTAGATGATAATACCATTCTAATAACATGAAAAGGACACATTCTTATCAAATTAAAGGATAAAAATGAAAATATATTTCAAATGTTTTTAAGTTTTATAGATAAAAATAAATGTGTTTAGTATGGTTAGTTGCTAGGAAAGAGGTACATGATGACTCTTTGTGATAGTAAACTGTTTATTTTTTATCAATAATGTCCACCTATTCTTAAGAATCCTTTGACAAGAAAATTTTACACTACAAGAAAATTTTATACTTTAAGTTAATATTCCTAATGGTGTTTATAAGTGTCTCAATGTAATTATAAAAGATGAATTTCGGCTTTGAAATTTATAATTTAAACATTTAAACTTTCACAGCTTAAACATACTTGCTTAAGAAAATATGGTAAAACGAATTCCATCACAAATCATCCTGAATAGTTATATGAAGCATGCACTATCAAAAAGCATCATCAAATTCCTTTTATAATGTAACAACATTGACAAACATCTTAGCTATTCTAATTTGTTCACTCTAATATATATAACCCATTAAGTATTGTATTAAATGGTAATAATAGGTGCTTCCTGAGTTCTATTAACAAATGTACTTATAAAATATAGGTCTATCTCTTTTAAAGGAAGTCTAAAAACTTTTATTCATTTAAGAAGTTTAATATACAATTTGAAAACTAAAGTGGATATATTATTAAGGAATTGCATACAAATGGTGGTGGTGAATACACCTCCAACAACTTTTAAGAGTTTTGTGAAGGACAAAAGATACATCATATAATCACTTTTCCTTACACTCTACAACATAAGAGAGATGTAAAATGAAATAATATAACAATTATGAATATAGAAAAAAAGTATGTTGAAGGACAAATGAAATCCAAATTCTTTTTAAGGCGAAATTGTCTCATATTTCATTTATATTTTAAATATATTACTAGCAAATAAATTATGAAACCTTACCTCTATAGAACCTTAAAGTGGTTCAAAGCCAATTCTGAAGCATCTAAAGGTGTTTGGTACTACTGATTATATTCATATTACAGTAGAGTAGACATAAGGAAATAAAATAGACAACCAGATAGAGAAAATTGCCTTTATTAGCTACATGCATAGAGGGTACACATTGTTTAATCCTATCATAAAGAAAGTAATTGCCAGCAAAGATGTAACTTTTGCTAAAGAATAAGATTAGAAGTGGAGTGAAGATGATCATCCTTAAGAACGTGTTATTTCTGTCTTTAAGAAGAAAAAATAATGTACAACATAAATCGAGAAACCTCATCAAGCTTAACCTAAGAGTCATCTTTGCCACTTTTTTGATAAAATCTAGAAGGCCTTGAAGATATTGTCAATAATCATTTATTTATAAGATTATAAAGTAAATCCTAATGTTAAAGTTGATAATGAATAAGAATTGGTATAGTTTTCTTTTTTAAAATTTTTTGAATATATGACATTCAAGAAGTAGTCCAAAATACTAAAAAGGCGGTGGCTATGCATAAGGAAATTAAAGCAATTAAAATAAACAATATATAGGTTCTTATTGATCTCCCACAAAGTTAGAAAGCTATCTATGTAAAGTGGACTTCAAAAATAAAGATATAAATGGCAAGGTGGAAAGACACAAGACAAGATTGGTTAAAGAGATTGGACGACAACTGGTGTGTAACTAAAAAGTAGTGATCTCTCCAATTGTCCGAATGGAAACTATTAGACTTATAATTTTTTTATCTACAAAAAATAATTGGAAAATCCATCTAATAGATGTGAATTTTTCTTTCTTAAATGACTTAAATAACTTTTTAGTTTCGTAAAACAAGGCAGTAAGGATAAAATGTATAAATTGAAGAAGATTTTATTTGGCTTAAAATAAGCTCCAAAGGCTTCAAATAGGCACATTAATTCTTTCTTTCTTAAGATTTATTTAAGCAAATGTCCTCATAGCAAGCATTATATGTGAAATTGAATAATTTCAGTGATAGTCTAACATTGTGCTCATATATTGATGATTTAATATTTACAAACAGTGATTCCAATATGATTAAAGCTTTTAAGAACTCAATAATGCTTGAGTTTGAAATAACTAATCTTAGGCTAATGCCATATTTCCTTAGTATTGAAGTGATTAAAAAGGATGGTAGAATTTTCATCTCTTAAAAGAGATATGTTATTAAACTTTTAAAGAATTATTAAAAGGTAAATTGCAATCCTATAAGAAGCCTTATGGAGGAGGATACAAAATTAAGAAAAGAGAATGAACACTTGCTGATTTAATGTACTACAAATAAATTGTGGGAAGTTTAAGATATCTCACTAGTATAAAGTCAAACATCTCTTCTGGAGATGACTCAATTAGTAGATTTGTGGAGTCACCATATAAGTCTCACTTGTAAGTAACTAAGTATATAATGTGATATTTAAGAGGAATTTGCGGTCTCGGTTTATTCTATACGTCTACAAATAATTATGTTCTGGTTCAAGATTTGAATAAGATTAGGTTAGAGATATTAATGATTGTAAAATTACTTCAAGTTACTGTTTTTTATTTGGAAATATGACTTGATTTGGTCATCTAAGAAGCAAGTAATTGTTACACTTTCAACATGTGAATGATATGTTGTTAATGCTTCTAGTACTTATTAAGTAATTTAATTAAGTAATTTAATGTTTTTTCCTTTTAGTACTTGTTAAGAAATTTGTTTGTTGCTTCCAATATATATCAAGCATATGGAAGAAGTAAGCACATTGACATTCACTTAAATTTCTTAATAGACCTAGTTTAAAAGAAAAAGGTTGAAGTATTGTGAGTCTAAAAATTGGGTTATTGACATTCTAACCACACCATTAAAGTATAAAACTTTTGTCAAGTTAAGGTGTATACGTGATATAACTAAATTATATAATTAGGATTAAAAAGGGATGTTGATGTTAATCCCAATTTTTTGCTAACATTTTTTTAAATAATCTTCCCTAGTATTTTGTTTCTATTAAAATAGCTAATAGTTATTAGAAAAATGTTTATCCTAATAATGGTTATGATTAATAATATTCATATATTTCAAATTTCTATTATATTATAGGAGTAAAATACTTGGAAGTATGTTATGTTTTCAAGTCTGTATATTAATAACTAATGCATCATAAGTATACTACAATATCACACCAATTTTTTCATAATAAAATCCTCTTCATATTCTTTTCCTTTTTCTTATCTACTTTGTTAACATCCTTTACTTCTTATTCATCACTATCATTCATCCAATTTTTCCATAGATAGCAATATTGACATATTCGTTGAAAAAAACAGTCTATTATTTCATTTTCCATTATAACTATTGGAGATTCTTCCCTTTTTTCACTTAAATTGGCCTTAATATGTGATTAATTATTCGGGTAATATAGGTCTTCGCAAAGAAGATCCAAAATACCATTAGCCTAAAGGGAATCTAAAAAAAAAAAGGAAAACTTTCATATTCTTTATGTTGTTTAAAATAATTCCCTAATCTATAAAAGGATATTTTGACTTAGGTAGAGTTAAGGTCCTGCCTAAAAGCTTCTATCTACACCTTTGCTAAATGCATGGTCCTTTGTGTTGTTTGTTTGCTACATGATTTTTGTTGTTTCCCTCAGTCCCCCTTCAGCTACGTATTAATCTCTAACCTCTTTTTTTATCTTATACTCCTTTCCTTCATTCTAACCTTCTTCCAACTCCCCTTCCATTAGCTTTCTTCTCTTATAGATTTTGTAAATCCCTAGTCCACTATCCTTTGCATTCAATTTAGCTTATTCCTAACCTTTTTTTAACTAATTTTAATGTTCTTCTTCTTCCTTCTTACCTACCCTTCCCTTATTTTCTATTTCTTTTTAATTCTCACTATCTTTCCCTCTCGACTCACCTTATGTACTTCCTTTTCTTTTATAGTTATACTGAAAATTGTGTCTAACCTCTCCCTTGCTAATTTTTTAGCTTTAAGCTCCAACTCCAACACCTATAATCCACCCTCCAACTCACCCGATCCTACCTTAATGGTTAATCCAACTCAAATGAGGTCTCCTCCCCCACCTTAGGAAATTATTAAAACTTGGAGGTAAGTTCTGGTAAACTCATCCCAGAATGAAACTTCATTACGGTCCTCAACCTCTGTCGATGATAAAACTTGTGTTGCATTTGACATCAAAATTCTCAAAGAAGGCATAATCAAATGGTAATCCACTCTTGTAGGCTACTTCTTACACAAAGGCCTTCTTTTTAAGCAACTTTAGCATGGGTGAACCATAAAAAGAGATCATTTAGCTTAACTGAAGTGTTGTTGAATGATGAGGATTTATTCCTTTTCAAGTTCACGTCTTTATTATCGTCTATGAAGGTCTTAAAAAACAACCTTTGGCACATTAACTTCAAGCCTATATTCCTACAAATTTGGAAGTTAGGCATCAAACTTAAAAATTTTAAACAAAACCAAATTGTAGTTTAGTTAAACATTCACTATAGCCCACTTGAATACTAGATCACAATAAGATTGAGTTACTTCTCCAAAACCTTTATACTTAGATTAATTATGCATACAATTTTATTATAGTTGAGACAAACAAGAAGCTGTTTGACTAAATCCCATTAATGAGACTATATGAGGAAAATAAAAGTCCTAGTCACACATGCCCGGAGACTTAATAAAAATAGATAAAAGACAAGTTTGTAAACCTACAGGGAAAAGATTCAAAACTTAGAATTATAATAGAATTATACGGAATTACTTATTCATAAGAACGGGATGGAAAGAAACCAGAGACTTTAATGGACAAAGGAACTTCATTTACGGAGCACAATACTCTAGGAGAGGTTCCATAGGAAACTCATAACCATATTATTATTTATATAGATATATACCTGAAGTCACTGGGATCCAAAATGACATTAGGCTTAAGATCCATTATACTTCCAATATATAAACCACTAAGTAAAAACTTGGAGAAAAAAAGGAGCAATTGGTAAACTAACATAAAATAAAGACCCTTAACCCAACAAAGTGATACTTATTATACAAGAACGAAGCCTTAAGTCTCCTAACGAAAATGCAGAGGAAGGATTTCAGAGAATCACCAGAAGAGACTCAATTGTTTTAATAAACAATAATTGATGTATGACTATGTTAGTGAATCTAAGTCTTTTTATATTGGTGTTTTAGAAATAATGATCAAAAAGCACAATAATGAATTTTTTGAAGAAACACTAGCAAGTGCTAACCAATCATCAACAGACATAATAATAGGAGGATTCTGGTCATGGTGGATGTTAGTGTTATGATCTAGAAGTCAATCATTAGATAGTTGTATTCTAACAGTTATGTTCATGAATTGGATAGCTTATATCATTTTGTTCCATGAGTTTTCATTATTTATGGATAATTCGAGTTGAGGACTCAGATTGTAAACTTCTATAATGGAAAATAATGATTACTCTAAAATGTTACCAATCATGATAATTAACATGGAATATTAATTGACTAAGTTTAAGTTATATTGGTTTATATGCTTTGATTTGTATTATATTGGTTTATGAATTGGTTACAAGATAAAATTATTGGGTTCTTATTGGTTTAAATTTTTTTAACCCCCTTCAGCCCTTATAAAACTATAAGTGGGCCCAAATAAAGGTAAAATAATCTAGTCTCAATCTAAAGACTAAATGATTGACCTTCATGTTAGAATGAAACCTGAAAGAGTGAGCTTCTTCGTCACATTTATATATGCTTTTAACCTTTCTTTTCAATGCATCCCTTTATAGAATAATATAATGCATCTAGGGTACTCAATGAAAGAACCATGGTTAATTATTGGACACTTAAACATCCTAATACACACAATAAAAGTAAAGGGAAATCAACTTAGGAAACTACAACAAGGATTTTAGAAATTACACTAGCCACATCCAAGTCACTAATCTGAGCATGAAGGTTTGGTTTTCGGAATAACAAGTAAAAAGTGATCTAATTTATCAAGAAAGGAAACTAGATCAAGCTTGGTTAATGAAAAATGGCTCAGCTACTTTCCTAAAAGTGTAGCCGTCTTTAATAATACTCTCCTTTTGTATCACTCCCCCATCTTTATCCAAAACATATTCAATTACTAGAAAATAAGATCTCCTTTTAGATTCAACATCTTTCTGATTAATGTAGAGGAATTTGAGGAAGATGTTATGCGTCTTAAACCTTACCTAGACGACCTGGTCTCCCCGCATCAATGCAGCTTTGTCCCAGGCCGACTAATTACAGACAACATCATCATTACCCAGGAAGTCATCCACACCATGCGA
>JANZXR010000007.1:823008-836739 GCA_027575705.1 Erythroxylum echinodendron
CTCAGTCCTTTTAGAGGATTTATTAGGGATTTGTCTCCCTCGTCTCAATATGTAATCTTTTTGCTATTCTTCCTTTAGATATATAAAAAAAAAAAAGACCTAAAAGAGACAGAGGAAACTTTGTTAAGAGCTTAAACTTCCCTTTACCTATCTCCTCATAATTAGACCCAGCTTGAAGAATAGAAATCTGCTTTACGAGCCTATATCCTAATAGCTAAAAATAACATGTATTTGATCAAACAAAGTTTAAGGTCCTTGAATTGAAAGAAGGAGAAAAGAACTCAAGTTTCTTCCATAAATCCTGGCTCTATAAAATAAATTCAAATAGAATCTTAGCTTTAACTAATTAAAATAGATCCTAGCTAAAAACAAAAGAGGATAACAAAGCCAAATGCCTCTTCTTTTATCTCTTTTTTTAAAATCCTTAATTGATAATCCAATTTTAATGTAGTACGCAAACTCTTTGATTAGACATGTCTCAGCCATAAAAGTTAGGGAAGCTCTTTTTAATATGAATCCATGTAAGGCACCACGCCCAAATGGCCTAATTTCCTTCTTTTTCTAACAAACTTAGAACTTCACCAAAGATATAGTAAGTAAAACTATATTAGAATTCTCCAACTCATACAGATTGTTGAAAAAGGTCGAGAAAACTTACATTTGCCTAGTCCTAAAGTCATTTTCTCTAAGCTCTATGAGAGACTTCAGGCCAATGTCATAATACATCATTATTTACAAAATAATAAATACTATGCTTGTTAACAGATTGTAAAGTATGAACCAAAAATAATTGATTTTTTGTAAGGAGCATTAAATAAAAGGAGAATGATAAGTGATAATATACTACCTGTCCAGGAGTTACTAAAAAACTACAATAGGATATCTTTAAGTAAGAACTATAAGATAAAGGTGGACTTTAATAAGGATTTTGATTCACTAGATTGGGATTTCTTGATGAACACGAGGCATGCCTTTGGTTTCCTAACTAAGTTTATCCAATGGACTTCACAATGCTTATCCACAACTTCACCGTATTTTGATCAATGGAATTTCTACCAATCTCATTCAAGGTCAATGGTATTATAAGGAAAAGGGATCCTTTATCCACTAACTCTTTGCCTTTAGAATGTAGATCTTTTTTAGGTTTATCAACAATGGTGTAGCACTTGACAGGAAGTTTAAATTTCACTCCAAATGCAAGGTGGTAAAGATTTCTAGTTTATCATTTATAGATGATTTGATCATATTCTTCAAAACTGATTTAAACTTAGTGAACACTTTGATTGTAGTACTCACTACTTTCAAACAACTATCAAGTCTAGAAATAAATAAGCAAAAAAGTCAGCCCTTTCTCTCTTTGAGTGCCAGTGCTAATACCAACTGCATAGAATGCATAACTAGAATTAAAGCCTTTAAGCCTCCGATACCATATTCTGGAATCCTAATCTCCATTAGGAGAACTTCCTTTAGTGAATTCAATCCCCTTATTCAAAAAATTAGAGAGAGAATCGAGAAGTACTACTTACGAATTCAATCTTAAACACTTTAAATATGTATTAGATTGCCCATATCTAGTTCCCATTGAGTATTACAAAGACCATTGAATAGCTGTTAAAAAGATTCATCTAGTTAAGTAGTACCTCAAATAAAGCCTCAGTCAAAGTTAGTTAAGGTGACTAGTGTGTTGCCAAGATGTTAAGGGAGACTAGGAATTCATTCTTTCAGAGTCACAGACTAAGTGACAGTCTATAAAAAAGATATAGAGAATTTTCATTTACAAAAGCTCCCTATAGGTCAAATGGATCTATGTATACTACATAAAAAGAGATAGCTTCTGGTGTTTAAATCTTAAAGTCAATTCCATACGAATTATGACCCACGTACTCAAGATAAAAGACAAAGCTAGAAGGGGAATTGTACATAAGATGGGGGATAGAGCTACAGCGTCTTTCTGGCATGATTCATGGACTTACTTAAGTCCTTTGTATGAAGCTCCCTTACTACAAACTCTAAAAGGAACAATACTTGAGAGGGCTACTATAAAATACGTTTCATCTTTAATCTATCCTAAGGAGATAACGACCTTGAACCTTAGGTACCAATTGATTCCTGACTAGGTCGATATCATTATAGCCTAGATCCTTGTGAATCTATGTTTCTCTCTTTAATCCTATTTAATCCTAGATATGCTCAACAAATTCTTTAAATTGCAGTTGACGTGGATGAGGATTAAGGATAATGGAATCCAGTTTGCTTAACATTTAGTTTGTTATTATCTTAAACAGCTTTCTCATACGTATTACAGCTCCAGATCTTGGAGAATTTACAAAGTTAATGTGAAAACAAACATTACAGGAAGCACTGTTTTTCATAGCAAGACGACCGTCCGATTCTCTAAGCTCCGAACAACCTGTATGTGTCAGTGTCAGACCAAAAATGGAGTCAGAATCAGCTGCTGCTCTGTGCTTATATCCTGAACAATCAGGTGCGTTACAGATATACTATTCTTACCTTTGTATACGAGACTGAGAACGTCTAGTGCTACACAAGTCAAACATGCATACATATTAGTTCGCTCAGACACTTGCATCGTATTAATAAAGATGACAAGTTTTTATGTTCCATGTGAGTTATAGTTGATGATTATGACAATCATATTTGTTCTCGTTGTTAATGGCAGCTATTTTTCAACACCATTCCGGTGATCACTACATAACCAGAAACAGATGGAAAAAAGATTGATGATACACACTGTTTAAACATGATGGTTTATTCTTTCTTTTCCCTTGAAGGGGTTTTTCAGACACTGACACAGAACAGTTTGGTATAGAGATTATTTTCTAAAAGGAATTGCTTTTGTGGCGAGTGGACTTTACTTGCCTTGGCTTAGTCGCTGGCTTTGATGGTGGTTGCTGAGCTTCTTCACTTGGGATTGGTATATTCGTCACCTGAAAAGTTTCACAGCATATAAATTCAGTAGTTCTACCGTTTCATGTGTTTTCTTTTTTTTTTTTTCAGAAATTCTACTGAACAGCAGCACTAGGTACAGTTAAGTACATACCAATCTCCTGAATTGGAGATTATAGAGCATTTGAATGTATCTCTGCTTTGCTAGTTTCGGCTCTTTGTTCAAGCGCCTCCAGAAACTATAGATGTTACCCATATTCAACAACTTATTGGCGTAGATCTTCCATGTGTAGCTGGAACACAAATCCAGAACAAAATTCAGATTTTGATAGTTGAAAAGATACAAAGAAAGGGCACGGAACAGAGTGTAGTTACCATTCATTTATACGTTTCAGCCCCTCTGTGGACAACTTATGCCAGTACCCTGCATCAACCTTGCATTTCTCAAAGAAATCAGCAATCTTGTTGCTCGAATCTTCTCCATTATTGGGATCAATATGGAACCCTGAGACACCATCCACAATTATTTCTGCTGGACCCCCTTGATTGGTTGCAAAAGTTGGTAAGCCACAATTCATGGCCTCAATGACTGTAAGTCCAAAAGCTTCATAGAGTGCTGGCTGCACAAAAGCTCCTTTTGTGTCAGCAATTAAACGGTAGACTTCTCCATTGCGGTGTCTGTCAGTCTGTGCTGCTATCCATCTGATCTGACCCTTGAGTTGGTATTTTTCAATCAATTCGTGCATCTTCCTAATTTCAGACATTTCTTCTCTATCTTTGGATTTGGATGGATCAAAGAATCCCCCAACTATAACTAGATTAACCAAGTTTCTGAGCCTTTTATTCTTCCCATACCACTCGGTTAATCCAGTGAGGTTTTTCACTACATCGAGCCTTGCCATTGAGAAGATGATTGGTTTCTTTCGGTCTGCTAGATACCCACTGTTATTTAAATGCATTAAAGTTAGATTTGCTTAACTTCGTTGCCAATGCTGCAGTAATGTAAATGATTCTAAGACTTCGACTGTAGGGCTTACATGTGTTCTTCATTGTCCTCTTTACTATACAATAGTTCTTCAATGGCTGGATGGAACTTTGTCAGCCGATTCTGTTTATCCGTGTAAGGGAAATAGATTGATTGGTCAGCCCCAGGTGCAGCAATATTAAATTTAGGATCGAAGACACTGATCCCTGAAACAACTCTGCAGAGCCCTGGCATTGTGAATGCAACATGACTCTCATATTGGCCAGGTCTTTCTTTGCTGCAGAACAGATCAATCTAATCAGCACAACATTGGCTACTTGGTTCAAGTTCCATGTACTAACAAAAAACATGAGCAATTTTGCTCACCTTCCTGCTATCTCTTGGAATGTGCTTGCTATGACAAAATCAGCTGCGTTCATCGAAATTGTGTCAGCAATGAATTGACACGAGAAGTGATACTTGCGATCGAATTCCTTCCATTTGATGTCTGAATCTTCATACTTTGTCTTCTCCAAAGCATGTGCTATAGTTGCCTGATTCCAGCAAAATTGAGAGTAAGCACATATTTCACTCAAAGCAAGTACAGAAAAAGCAGCACATAAGACCAAAAAAAATGTGTGGAACCTGAGTTATCCCAAGTTTACTAGCCATTAGACTTGCTGCCAAATTCCCATCTGTATAATTTCCAATGATAAGGTCTGGTTTCCCTTCCAAGAGGTCTAGGATCTTGACTGTAACGTCCTAGAGTGTTATAAAAGAGGAGATGATGATGATGATTAGTAGTCATCACAGACCATTAATTAATTGAAGTAATGATCGGTACTTGCCTGCGTAAACCTCTCAATATAAGGATAGATATCAAAACGAGAAACCCACTGGCGTAGAATCCCTTTTTCTGTCCTAAAGGGCACCCTGATGATATGTGAATGCTTTGTACCATCGATTGCTTCAAGCTCTTGGTTGCACTTGGTTCCACGAGCATCAGGAATGAGTCTTGTAACCTGTTTGGTCCAGAACATTAATACGCTTACTTCAAGCAAGCGACCTGCAGCAGCTAATCACGTATACCTTCCTTGTTTTGTAATAAACTTACCACAAAGATTTGAGGCTTGAAACTGAGACCTTGTTGTTTTATCCTGATTAACAATTCGTCTTCCACGGCTTTCACTTGATCCAAAATGTAGACTACCTGATCATATTAGCAGAATAGGCTTCTCATGAATGTGAGATCAATATCTAACAGCTTCGTCTAACGTATTAAGGGAAATACGTACCTGACCACCAGTATCTGGCAAGCCGAGGACGTCAGCTTGACCAAAGTATCCATGAGGAGAGAAAATTACAACATTGAATATGGTAGGTAGCCTACTAAAGAGCTTCTCCATGTTATATGGATCCGGTGCTTGGAGGACTTCTGATAGCGATCGCATTGTCTCCTTTACTCTCTCTGCAGTATCACCCCATCCCTTCTCGAACCCCCATTCTTTAAAGCTGCAAAAAAGGACCAATTTTAAGCAGTTTTTGCCAGAAAAATTAGCCTCAAAAACTTAAATGGAATCAATTAACCTGAGCTCAAAATTCTGATAGGGGGTGTCCTTGGGAAGTCCTGATAAGTAGACTTCAGCAACAATGAGTGCCATCTGAAGCCTGGCAGGAGTATTAAGGGCCTCATTTATCATAAGTTTCTGTGACCATATAGAAGAATTAAAACCTTATTTAACTCAAATATGCAATCAGCTAGTGGGGGCTTTTATTAAAATTTCCTCTTACTTCTCCTTGATGATTCAGGGATAGTAAGTAATCCAACAGAGGTTGAGCATTTTCCAGGCGACCGCTTAGCTTAGAAGTAAAGAACTTGGAGACAAATTTGATTCCATTTCCAATGGAAGAAGATAAACTCAGATGAGGAATAGAGAAATCAAATGCTCCAAAATCCAGTTCCAGTGCATGATCGTCCTTGGCCCTGTAAGTGCCAGAAAGCCTCTTTCACTTGCTCGAGCATTTCTACGTTCTTCTACTTTTGGTTAGGTAACACAAGTAGAGTCTAGTTGAAGATGAAAAAAATTGGTTACCAGTTCTCGTCAAAAACCATTTCCTTGAACTTGAGGTAGTCTGTCGACGTGATCGCATGAACAGTGAGGTCGACAGAGTTCACCTTCACGAATTCCCAGAAACCAGGACTTGGTCTTATGGCAAAAGCTACAAATGGGGGATTTACTACAGCTTCCTGCAAACAAAGGCCATGCGAAGTTGCGCCCCCTTTTGGTGGAAGAAAACGAGGGATTTCATATTAAACGCAAATGAGTAAGCAAAAAGCGAACCTGAGTGGAATACCAAATATCTCCAAGAACGCCTTCCAAGACCCTGCTTCTCTCATTCTTGTCCTCAATGACGGTCTCCATTTCATCTAGTAGTTGTTGAAGCTTCATTATTCTTCTTCCCTTTTCAACGTACTTGGAGAAACACCGCTTCATGTGGTACCTGCTCTGTTTCAAGGCCTCGGGCATGTTGTCAGCCATTGATTCAGATCGTTTTAAGGTTGGTCCAGACGATGAGGCCATTTCAGGAGTAGAAGAAAATTGATAATCAGAAAATGTTTAACGCTCGTTCGGATCTTCGCAAAGAATACGAGAAATGCATATGCATTTATATAGATGCAGATGGCAATGCATGCATGTGTGTGTTGAGCATACGTGTTCGGGATGGGTGGTAGCTAGTGATTGTCGTTTACTTTAGTTGTAAAAAAAAGTGAATATTGGAATAAAAAAAATGCATAACATCCCTACCTTTAACTCTAAGAAACACGGAGACAAGAAGTTGGGTGCATGAGAGGAGATTCCAGTTCCAGCTGATTAAATGAAAAAGGAAAGGGAAAAACAAAGAATTGACTAAAGCCAATACATATTCTTTTCTTTACGTGATCGCAAGAAAGAAATCCAAAGAAAGCCTAAGCTACCATCTTCACGGAAGCCCTTTTTGTTTCAGAGAGGCTACCACGCACCTTGAGGCATTGCATATGCCATACCTAAAAATAACGATATAAGCAGGTTTTGCACGGTGCAGGATGAAAGTACGATTTGCATGTAATATTCCAAACTCTCTTTAACATGTAAAAAAGGAAGAAGCAATTGGCAGGTAGCCAGAAGACAATTTTTGTTTCATATAGAAAGTTTAAGTGTTAGAAGAATTGGAATCATATGTTGTTGCTACGTGTTCTTTTACCTTCTAAAGCATGATAGGCGTAGACCAACCGATGAGTTCCACTTGCTCATCATTGGCATCGGCATGTGTTAACTGTAAACCTAGACCAGTCTAATTGGTTTTAGTTGCTGTTGCTGCCATTGACCCTAGTAGATAGTTAAATAAAATGACAACTGGTCGCAGGAAATTGGGTATATCTAATTAGTTGATGATCTAATAATGCTAAATTTCTACCTAAATTTCGGGTGCGAAGATGGGTTTCGTACTTGGAAGCTCAAGTTTGGTGGTTGCATCAATGGAGCATAGCATCCCAGTGCCCTGACCAAACAAAAGAAATACTGGGACGTTTGAGTAATTTCATGAATTCAGCCAGCTAAATACAAATTCAGTGCATTTTCTTTCGAAAGATAAAATGATAGTACACAAGTATGGTAACGAAAGTAAGGCTTACACGAGTATGGTGTTCCAGATGATGATAATCTAACAATTAAAATGATCGTACACAAGTATAGTAACGAAAGTAAGGTTTACACGAGTATAGTGTTCCAGATAATGATAATCTAAGTCTTGTATAAAAATCAACCTAAATAATATAGCGTTTACATACGATTGATCACATTAAGTATTTACAAAAAGAAATTACTTACAAATAAATCAACTTGTTAGTCAATCTTCTATTTATTAAAAAAGATTTCATGTATTTTCTTTGCTCTAGCTGAATATTTTATGCACCATGAACGATATACTTTAATTATTTATGATAATCTTTTTAATCAAGTGCAGGCTTATCAACAAATGTCTCTTCTATTACGAAGACCACCGAATCGTGGGATTTATCTAGGAGATGTTTTTTATTAGTGTGTTTTTAGGAATGGCAATAATTTAGGTTCGTTTAGTTTGACCTAAAGCTCAATCAAACCCGAGATTTGGACAATCCAAAGCTTGACAGGGTTCAGGTACAAATTGATTATTTTTTTAATTTATAAAAATGTGTCGTCATTTTTTCTAAAGCTTTTCGACTTCAGGTGGGATTGGACCAAACAGCCCAAGCCATAGTCATGTCCAAAGCCTAAAAATTAAAAAAAAAACTCAAATCTCCCAAAAATCGATCAAGTTAGGTTGGGCCAGTTGACTTCAAATTGCACTTAGGCCAAACTTAGTTGTCAAGCCTATTTGTAAGTGTTTAGCATAGAGTTAATTTCTTAAAAGGTAATATACTGTCTATTTAATAAACTCATTTAATACTTTTACTCTTTGCTAAGTAAAATGGAAATTAACATGATTAAAGAAAATAAAGACTAAAAATTCTATCTTGACTTCAAAGAGTAACTTAGTAAGGCGTTTGACAATTTAAAAATGAGGATTTCCTTAGGCATTTGGATTATGTTATGTAACCCATCTACGAAAAGGAAGGATTGGTTTATGAAAATTCTAATATCTCATAGATTTAATTAGTAAATGCAGCTTTCCTTAACAAGGCATTGTGCAAGGCATACTAAAGACATCTAAAGAATGGTTTGATCACAAGATTGGATCCTTTAACTAAAATCATAAAGAAAGGGAATCACTTGTTAAATTTGGTTGGCGAAATTGCATACATAAAAAAAGATGATTGTGAGACTCATCTGCATCATTTACACAAAGAGAAAGACTTGGATTCAATAAAGCAAGGATGATCTTTATTGTTGAGCTTCATCTTAGAGATACAACACTTTAAACTAAAAGTAAAATCAAGGATCTAACATTTCTATGATGATAAGGCCATACTTAATTAATGATCTAGAATTGTGAGGTTTAAAGATTAGATTCCACAATTGACTTTTTATGGTAAAAATTCATATAAAGGGCTTAGAAGTAGGATTATATTTCCTAGTATGTGGATCCAAATCATAACTATGTTAAAGCCATGAGGCTGTCAGATTTGCATGAAATAAAAGCAAAGGTAGAATCCTAGGCATAAGAGAGAAAGATGATTTTAGACTCAGCACACCTCTTAGCAGTTTTTTTCTTTTAAGAAAAATGAGGATACAATAAGCTATAACATCACTTATAATAATACTGGTAAGGAATGGGCATTAAGCCTATTGTGACTAAGAGCTCTAAATTCATCAAGGTGTTCTGCTAGCCTACTAGATTTATCCCACAGCTTCTAAAAGCAAACTTTCTTCTTCTCGTATAGATCATTTGGGCACAAGGGTAAGTTAGGTCTAAGAGGACACCAATTACAAAGCAACAGATGGAGACTGGCCAGTTACTGTACAAATCTAGTTGTAGGTATTTTCCATCTCTTCTGTATACACATAACTCTTGTATTGTTTACAAGTGGAAGTTGAATTTACCATGCATACGCAATTGCCTCTACTTACTACACATTTTCTATTGTTATGCTTGCATCTTTCCTCCTAGTAATTAGGTTCCGACCAACCTTTTGACAACCTATAAGTTACTTAAATTTTCCAAGCCTTAACAATATGTTGGACACAGGCTCTTGCAATGAAATCTCATTTTGAATCCCTAGAAAATATTGCTCAAAGACCACCTCCTTCAGTTTCTTTGTTTCTTTCCATAAAATATGTATACATATCCCCAAACATATAGGATACACAGTCCAATCCTCTTTAATCTTCCCGACCCTCTGTAATCTAATTTAGGCATCCTTCTACACTCATGCAATCTATGTTTATATGGTACAAGTCTTGAATTACTTTTCAAACCACAACTGAGAATTGACATTCAGAAAAACATATGAATAATGGATTTCTTGTAAAGGCAACACGTGTTATTTAAGTTTAAGAAAGTTAGTCTATCTAGAGTTGGGACTATTTGTTTAGTTAAAGCCATAATACGACTGAAGCCCTAAGAGTGAGCAAGAGTTAGAATTCCATACTACCTTAGGTCAATAGGTATATATAATTACCTACTAATCTAATAATGATAAACTTTGACCTAAAGTTTCGATGCATAGAGGGGTTTAGGTATTTGGAAACTCATGTTCAGCGGTTGTATTAATGGATTAAAGCTATTTGGAAAAAAATTCAAGCATCATAATGCATTGACCAAATAAAAGAAAAAAGAAAAAGAAAAATACAGGTCATTCCCTCAAATTCTCATGAATTTAAATATAGTGAAAAATGGGAACAGATATAATCATTATAATTATGATGGCTGGTTAAAAGGAATGAATGATTATCAATACTATTGATAATGGTTGGTTTGTTAAAAATATTGAGAAATAAAATTTGTTATATTTTAATTAATTAATTAATTACAATATTATAATTAATAAATGAATTATATTTTAATTAATTGTATTGTAATTAATTAATATTATTATTATTTTATTTAATTATATTGTAATATTATTTTAATTAATTAATTGTATTTAATTAGTTAAAACTAAAATATTTTAAAAAATGAGTGTCAAAGGGGTGACGAGAAATGTCACTCATGTGACACTCTTGTCACAGGCGTGAAATAATGGTAATATACAACCAACCACTCACTTTTCATTCATTACCCATTGTATCTTTCTTAAACCCATCAACCAAGATGAGTTCCATTATTTATCCTTACACTACCAGAATGTGATGAATCAAATAGATGAGTTCCATTAATTATCCTTGCGGTGAAATCACCATAGCAATTTCTTTAAACTCACAATAGGAATTTTCTATTAATCTATTTTTCTTTTGTAAGATGAAATGATAGTAAAGTAAAGAAACACTTTCACAAGTATGGTGTTAGAAATAATAATCAAAAGAAATTATATGTGAAAACTAATTCATGAATAAGAAAATATATTTTCTACTATAAATTATATTACTTAGATAATGTAACATTTATATATTACTAATCACTTAAGTATATAAAAAGAAATACATACAAATTAGATAATATAACATTTACATATTTTTATCATATAAGTATTTATAAAGAAATACTTATAAATAAATCATAGATTAAAAGTCTTTTGAAATCAACTTGATATATATTCTATATAACCAAAGAAATTTCATGTGTTTTCTTTCAAAATAATGTATTTTTCTTCTATGATGTTTGAAAAAGAGTTAATAAAAGGGAATACAAAGGATTAGAGGAAATAACTCTTACTCTTTGCTAAGTAAAATGTAAGTCAACATGATTAAAAAGGTAAAGACTTTACATATTCCATCTCGACTTCTGGGGGGTAACTTACTAAGTGGTTTGAGATTTTAAGAATGAAGGCTTTCTTAGACATTTAGATTATGTTATGTTACAAATCTTTGAAAGGGAATGATTGATTTCTAAAAATCTTGACATTGCTCTCTTTCTGTATCTCATAGATTTAACCAGTGAATGCAACTTTTCTTAAGAAGTTGTAAAATTTTAGTGCATGGCATGTTAGACTTAAAAATGGTTTAATCACATAGAAACATCTAAAGAATGGTTTGATCACAATAATGGATTCTTTAAGTAAAATTATATAGAGGAAGAGAATTGCTTTCTTAATTTGGTTACTGAAATTACATATAAAGAAAAGATGCTTATGAGATTTAAGTGCATCATTGTATAAGGAATAAGACTTAAAGTCAATAAAGCAAAGACGATCCTTATTGTTAAACTTCATCTTAAAATCCATTCAACAAATAAAGATAGCTTTAGAAATATGAAATTTAAGCTAGAGAAAGGCAGACCAAGGAAGATGTTGAGCTAGATGATTAAAGACTTTTCAAGTTAACGAGCTAGTGTATAGGCCAAAGAAGTGAGTTGACCAAAGGATGACATCCACAGCCAAAGAGTTAAGATAGGGGGCATGCAATCTATAATAGAATCAATGATCTAACATTTCTATGATGTCATGATTATACTTTATTAAAGATGATATCAAAAACTCTAGAATCGTGAGGCTTAAAGATTCCAAATTTGATTTTTAATTGGTAAAAAGTCATATAGAAGGCTTAAAGGGTTCTAATCGTTAATTCAAAATAGGTACTCTTACTATTTAGAATTCGGTGCTTTGAAGAGTTTTCTAAAACTAGTATGAGTTTTAGCAATTTTCTCTTACTCTAAGAAATCCTTTGGTTTCATATCCTGTAAATTATAACCTTTTAAGATATATGTGCAAACCCATTTGATCAAGAGTGAATCCTTACTTATGGAGAGTCGTCAAATCCTTTTCAAGAGGACTTTGTTCCAAATTATTAGTGGCTTATGATCAAGTCTTCCTTTTTCGAAACAACACAAATCAACCTAATGGACTTTAACTATTAAATGGACATTAAAGTTTCTTAACTAGATAAGTTTAAAACTTTTTATTTTCTAAGCTTAATAGTTCTAAAAGGAAGAAGCAAAATTGAAAGCTTGGTGCACATATAAGCCAATTAAGAACAAAATTTGCTAGTTGAAATCTATCAAGAACTTTTATATTGAAAACTTTCAATAATGCAAGTATACAAATCTTAACTTATATCATTAAAGTTATCATTCCCGTAAGGACTAATTAGGCACCTAACAACTTGAATAAAACTTTGTCTAACGTACTAAAGCTTGATTTGAATTAAAATAAATTAATAAAATTGAAATAACTAATTGACCTGTCAATAAAAATGAGTATGATCAAAACTAAAAATTTAGGAATTATTCTCTCCTTATTTTGTCTCCCTCTATTCTTGTTTATCCAGTTATGCTTGATCCTAGATATCCTAAGGCTTCGATTACCCTCTCTCGAGATCTAATCAAGTAATCATAATTGAAATCGATAATCGTATAATTGTAATCTCTCGATTCATAAAATTACTCCTAACTATTCAATTAAATTTGAAACAATCCTAAGGATAAGTAATCCACAATTAAGACCTCTTTTTAATTATTAATTAATTTGATAATTATAGGTTCATTAAGATACTAACTCTCTCGATTCATTAACAAGTATAAACGTTAAAGTTATCACAAAGAATTCATAGATATATTGAATTCAACAAGAATAAGGTTTAACAAAATAGATAAAAAAAACAATCCCTAATATGAATTTAGAAACTCGTAATCATGCTTAGCATCCTTAAAATCCAAATAAACATTCAAGAAAATAAAATAATTGAAGGGAAAAGAAAGAAAAACTAGTTGGAGTCTTAATCTAGAAATTTGGAATTTATAGAGCTTCACTTGATGTCTCCTCTTGATCTTCTTTTAATCTGGTGGTTACTACATTTTTTGTTGTTTTCATGTCTTTAAATAGTTCTTGAGGCTTCCAGGGTTGTTTCTAAAGTTTATCTGCTTAATTTGGTTCCAAAAATAGCCCCAAAATCTCAAAACTTCAAAATTTTCACAAGCTAGACAAACAGTATGTTGGCCCCGGGTCTCCCATACGGATTTTATGGCGACTAAATGTCACCATTGAATTAATTATAAATAAATAAATTATAACATTTAAATAAAGTAAAGACTAGGCAAGGAAAATTCGTGGTAGGATCATAGACTAATTTATTCAAAATAAAAAAATGCTTTGATAAAATCAACTTAGCTATTAACAAAATAATTAATGGGTAAAATTCATGGGAAAGTAGAAATAATACTCAACAATTAAATTTAAAATTTTCCATAGCAAAAATGAACGAAGAATAATTGATTTAGGGAGTAAAAAGAATTTAGATTGATTTGAA
>JANZXR010000007.1:845965-860828 GCA_027575705.1 Erythroxylum echinodendron
TCCACTGTACAGGTCAGATTTACTTTATATACAAAAACAAGTAAAACAGTAAAGCTATCTACTTAGTTACAAAACGAGTACACTTTATTAAATAAACAGTACACAACTATTTACAAAAACTTACTCATAAAGTTAACATCCTGAGTTTGGTGAACATTAACCAAACTCAACTTGGACAGAAGAGAAGCAAAAACTGGAGCGGGCAAGGCCTTGGTAAAAAGATCAGCTAACTGGTCCTTGGAAGAAACATGAGTAGGAGCAACAAACCCCAACTTGTATTGATCACGAACCACATGACAATCAATATCAAGAAGTTTAGTGCGTTCATAGAAGACCGGATTAGCAGCAATATGCAAAGCAGCCTTGTTATCACACCACAAAGGAATAGGTTGAGTAAAAGAAATCTGTAAATCACGCAAGACATAAGAAATTTACAATAGTTCACACACAGCTGAAGCTATGCTACGATACTCTGCTTCACCAGAAGAACGAGAAATCGTGGGATGTTTTTTAGTTTTCCAAAAAACTAAAGAAAAACCCAAGAAAACACAAAAACCAGAAACAAATCTTCTAGTCATCAAACATGAACCCCAATCAGCATCACAATAAGCTTCAAGTGAACAAAACGAGGGAACAGAAGATTCAGCTGAAGCTGGGAAAAACATACTTTTAGAAGGACTACCCTTCAAATACTTCAACAAGTGTAAAGCAGCATCCCAATCACCTTGACAAGGAGTATTAAGAAACTAACTTAACTGTTGGACAGCAAAAGTGATGTCAGCTCGAGTAAAACCTAAATACAAAAGCCTACCAATTAACCGTCTATACGGTCCCACATCATCTAGCAATTGACCAGATTGATCAGTCAAATGTAAGCCCTTAGGCAATGGAGTAAAAACTAGTTTTGCACCAGTCAAACCCGATTCAGAGAGAATGTCCAAAACATACTTTCGCTGGTTAACATATAAACCATTAGACGATCGAGCAATCTCTAAACCAAGGAAGTACTTAGCTGGCCCAAGATCCTTAATGGTAAAAGCAGTATGCAGAAAATCTTTAACATAATTGAGGACAACAGCAGACGGACAAATCAACAAAATCTCATCCACATATATAAGAAGGGCAACAAAAGTAGAACCAGTGGATTTAGTAAACAAGCAATGATCATGCTGTGATTGCATAAAACCAAAAGAAAGCAGATGCTTAGTAAATTCACAATTCCACTGTCGTGAGGCTTGCTTTAAGCCACACAAGGATCAATTTAATTTGCAAACTTCATTCGGTCCAGCCTTAGTATACCCATCCGGAGGAACCATGTACACTTCCTTATCAAGAAACCCATGCAAAAAAGCATTATTCACATCTAACTGATGGATAGGCCAAGTAAAAAATGCTGCAACAGCCAACAACAACCGAACAGTTACAGTTTTAGCAACTGGCAAAAAACTGTCAGTAAAATCAATCCCCTCAATTTGATGATATCCTTTGACTACTAACCTAGCCTTATAACGATCAACAGTGCCATCAGGCTTAAGTTTCACCTTATAAACCCACCTGGAACCAATAGCCTTCTTACCATCTGCTAAAAGAGTTAGAATCCAAGTATGATTGGATTCTAGTGCAGCCAACTCCTGCTGCATAGCTCTCACCCAATGTATATTAGTTCTAGCCTGATGATAAGATTGAGGTTCTTGAATATTAGACACATTTGCCAAAAAAGACATGTACGTGGATGTAAGATGTGGGGTAGGTATAAACGGAAAAGTAGGTGGAGTGTAAACAGAAGAATTAGAACCTGAATATGAAGACAAAACACTGTTGGTGTTTACTTGAGACAAAATCATTTAGCTACGCTAGTTTATGTGATATTTTGGTACTTCTACGCAATTCAGGAGTAGCAGTAACAGGAAAGGGAAAAGAATGAGAAGATGAAGATGCAGGAATATGTGTTTCAATGTCTAAAACTGGTATTTGAGTGAAGAACCATTAACACCTTAAGGTACAAAATCAAGAAGATCAGAAGGCTGATCAGCTGGAACCAAAGGCAGTGGAAGAACTGGTGTTGTATTAGATAAAGACCGGTAAGGGAAATTATTTTCATGAAAAACTACATCTCTAGAAACAAGAATAGAATGAGATTCCAAATCAAACAACTTATAACCCTTTTTGCCAGTGCTATATCCCAAAAGAATACACTTATATGCCCTCGGATCAAACTTGTTTTTATGAGGCTGAACATTTGTTGCAAAACAAAGACATCTAAAAGATTTCATATGATCATACTGCGGTGGATAACCATATAAAATCTCATAAGGTGTTTTCCATCTTAGAAGAGAAGAAGGAATTCAATTTATGAGGCAAGTTGCTGTCAGTATACAATCTCCCCAAAATTTTATAGGCAAAGAAGCTTAGAACAAAAGAGCCCTGGCTATCTGTAATAAGTGCCTATGTTTTCTCTCTACAACCCCATTCTGTTGGGGTGTATAAACACACGACTTATGATGTAAATTCCCAAATCCTCAAACATTTTCTGACACTCCCCACTCAAGAACTCAGTTCCATTATCTGTTCTTACAATCTTTACAGATTTCTGAAACTGTGTTCTTACCATCTTAAAAAACCTATCCAAACATTTGACCACCTGACATTTATGAATCATCAAATATGTCCAAGTTCCCCTACTATAATCATCCACTATTGTCAGGAAATATTTTCCACCAGAAATAGAATGTTGATTATAAGGACCCCAAACGTCAACATGCACTAATTGAAAAATAGAAACAGTATGAATAGTGCTAGAAGGAAATGACAATCTATGTTGTTTAGCAAGAGGACAAACATCACAAACACCAGCTACACCAAGCACTTTATTATCAAAAGAAACAATATGTCTAAGTACATTGTCAGAAACATGGCCTAAATGTTGATGCCAAAGTTTGTACATAGACACTGATTGAACCTTAGTAGGACTTCTGTCAACAGTACACAAAGAGTATCTGGCTATGGTGTCATCCTTGAAAGAATCCTTGTCTAAGATATAAAGCCTCCCTACAACTTTACAAACTGCCAAGATTTGTTTAGTCTTTAGGTCCTGCAAAATGTAGTAGTTTGGACAAAATTTGAAGGTAACAGAGGAAGTGGTTGCAAGTTTATTAACAGACAAAAGATTGAATTTGAAAGTAGGTATATGTAGTGTTTCTGTGAAAATCAGGTCATTGGGTAGGAAAACATCACCAATGTGATGTACACGGTTCTGTGTTCCATCAGGTAGATATACAGGTATAAAAGTTTTAGGTACAACAGGTTTAGTTAATAAAGAAAGATCCACACACATATGATTTGAGGCTCCTGTATCTAATATCCACGAATCTACACCTAGTCCATCTAGACTAGAAAGAGCTAAAAAAGGAAGTGTACCTGCAAAATCTGAAAGATGTGCCAGGTTCACCATGAGAGGATCTGAGGTTGCTCTATTGTTCATCAACTTTAATAATTCTTGTCTGATCAATTCAGACAATGGAGGACTAGGAGTATCAGTAATAGCATCAGCCACTGATTTATTGTTATCTACAGTAAATGAATTATCTTTATTCACTGCATTAGCAGTGTAATGCTTCCCACTTCCCTTTCCTTTCTTATTCTGCAGCTCCTTGTACCAGTCTGGTACACCAGTGAGCTTAAAACAGTTTTCTTTCACATGTCCATTCTTCTTGCAATAAGAACAGTACAACTCACTCTTATCAGTACTACCCCATTTATTTTTAAACTGTTTTCCTCCTCCATCTCCAACCTTCTTAGTATTCCCTTTACTCACCAACATAGCATTATGTTCTACTCCTTCACTAAAAACCATCTGCACCTCCCTTTTCTTTTCTACCCGTAAGACCATAGAGTAAGCCTTATTAATAGTAAGCAAAGGTTTCATAACCAGAATTTGATTTCTAACATGATCATAACTCTCATTCAGACCCATTAGGAATTGCATTAACTGATGTAATGACATTAATCAGCTAGAGCCCTAGGTGCTCCACAAACACACTGTGCTGCCGCCCCACAAGTACATTGTGGGACTGGCATGAGGCACCAGAGTTCATCCCACAATTTCTTAAGACTAGTAAAGTATTTAGCAACAAACTGATTTCCTTGTGTTGCTGCATTAATATGTCATTGTATATGATATAACAAAGGAACGTTACTTTCACCAAACCTTTCTTCTAATTCTGACCATAATTCTCGAGCAGAATTTGTATAAATGAAAGCTTCAACTATATCTTTTGACATTGAATTCAAAATCCATGATCTAACTATTTAATCAGTCCTAATCCATTTATCATATTCAACAGATCCTGCACTAGGTTTCTGACATGTTCCATCAATAAACCCTAATTTCATCTTAGCTCCTAGAGCTATTTTAACCGATCTACTCCAACTCAAAAAATTGTTCCCATTTAAGACTACAGTAACTAAACTCATACCTGGATAGTCTGATCCTTGAAGGTATGCTTGATTTTCTTCAGGTGAAGCTTGCAATCTTGGATCCAGAGTTGATCCAACTGGAGAATCATGCGAAAAACCTTCCATCGTTACCAGCTACTCACACCAGATGCACTCCCGTAGTAAGAGAGAAAAAAATTTCGGAAACCCTAACTCTGGATCCTTTGACTTCGTTGCTCCCTCAAGCATAGACTCAAAATAGAACTGTTGAAGATAAGCAACAGTCGATTCTTCACAAAAAAAAACTCGATCTCTCGTATCAATCTAGGAAAAACAAACGATTGACAACAATTTCACTCCGGCTCTGATACCATGATGCAACTCACACAGAGAAAGCGTAAAAGAACTGACCCTCCTTTTATTGAGTTATCTCCGCTGTACAGGTCAGATTTACTTTATATACAAAAACAAGTAAAACAGTAAAGCTATCTACTTAGTTACAAAATGACTACACTTTATTAAATAAACAGTGCACAACTATTTACAAAAACCTACTCATAAAGTTAACATTCACATATAAAAATGCTAGGTTAAATGGATCCATACTCATATATGAAATATGAAAATCTCTGATACACAAGAGACCACAGGGGAACCACCTTCATCCACTGTTAATGAAGCTGATGGAGTGACTCTTTTCGGGGCAAAGTAATCGGTACCATAAATAACGACATCTGCTAATTTAAATGTGTTGCGAAATGTTAAGGGCTTTGACCATTTTTCCTTTAAGTGTTATCCCTGTAATAACTAAAATTTACACTTTTTAGTATTTAATACTAATTTACACCTTATTGAATTTTATTAAATTATAATTATTACAAACTCAAGAAAAGGACAATTATTTATACAAGTAATTGTAATTATTACAAACTCAAAATTAAAATGTTTGGGTGCTTCATTTTTCGTTAGGTGTATCAGTTATTTATACATATTGTGTTCGGCTTATGGGCTTTGAACATGTATACTTAGGAATTAAAAAAGAGATTTAAGATGTGTTGCTGTCGATGATGTGTTTCATCAACCAAGAAAAAGCATTATGTGTTCATTCTAATTGGTTTGATGTTGAGACTATATATATGTATGGAAATTACCATAGATATAGAGAACTTCCAAGTATTATGTATGTGTCTAGTGACTTACCCTTCAAAAATCATCAAGAAATATAAAATCATTCTCTTAATACCTTCTACATGGTGTAACAAAGCCTTGTTGATGTCTCATTAGTGGAATTGTATATAACTTAAGCTTGGTTGGATCCAATTTCATATAAATTCATGGCTAAACATTTTACAATTCTTAAGCTTGCATTCGACCTTATCTACAATTTAATACTCAAAAACCAATTTATTGTAGAAGTTTTGTGAGATATTCTATTGTCCTAATAACAAGATTAGGCTCAAGATCAGGATGAATGAATTTTATGTAGTTTGAGTTATAGTCAGAGTTGGTCAAGATAGTAGATGTATTAGAAAGTTTGCTTTTGTTACTGGGTCTAACAATTTTTATCAATTAAATCATGAAAACTAAAAAATAACATATAATAATATTTTATCGATTAAGTAAATTAAAATATAAAGCTATGATAAAACTAAGGCTGTGAACTTTTGAAACCTCTCAGACACTATGTCTTAGTGCGACTTCTATTAGGATGTTGTTATTATTGTTATTTTTCGTGACAAAATTAACATATAAACTTATGTGAATGCACTAACTCTGAAGTGAGACTATGCTCAATAATTAATTGTTTTTGGATTAAATAATAATTTTTATGAAATATTTAAGCAAATTAAAAATAAGATGTCACTTTATACATGATAAAAATTTAGCCCAAGATATTGTTGTTAAAAATGTTAAAATAAAGAATGGTTAGGAAACATCTCTTACTTTTTTAAATGATTCAACAATAGTTATATCCAAATTGAGTATAATTAACATTTGTATTTCAACTTTAAGAGGGAGTATTATGATCATTCAAAACAATAAGCTTATAATTTAAATAATTAAAAAGGTAAATTGTATTACTATAGTTATATATGTACACACACACATACACATACACACACATTGAATTATAAGCTTATTTAAATATCTATTAACTTAATTGTTTATTAATGCACCTAAAGTTTTAAACATGGTAAAAGAGAATATCTTATTCAAGACCAATATATCCCCTCCTTCGTGAGATTTAGTATTCTCGAATTTTAATTTTTCCTTTAAGCTAATAAATTTATTTTTCAAAAGCAATCACATGCAAATTATGTATAACTAAAAAAATAAAATAAAAAAACTATCATATTTTGGGTTGCCTCTTAAAAAGCGCAATTGTTTAACGACGTTATGCTCGACGTACCATTTTCTTTTCAAACTTCTTCATATGATGGAAGCTCCAAATCAAGATTCACCACACTAGAAACCATCATCTCCTCATAAAATGGTTTCAGTCTATGTCTATTGACCTTGACAATCTTTCCGGTCTCTAAACTTTTTAGTTCCACTGCATCATGAGAAAATATATCAGAAATAACAAATAGGCCAAGTCATCTAAAACTTAACTGGCCTGGCATAAGCTTTAATCGAGAATTATACAATATCACTTTTTGTCCCATCTCGAATTGCTTTCTCAAGATCATATTATCATGGAACAATTTGGTTTTCTATTTGTAGATTTTCAAATTCTTGTAAGCATCCAACCTTATTTCCTCAAACTCTTGTAATTTCAACTTCCTTTTCTCTCCAGCTTTTGCCAAATTCATGTTGCAACGTTGCAGTAACCAATAAGCTTTATGTTCAATTTCTACTGATAAATGACAAGCTTTGTCGAAAACTAATCGATTGGATACATTCTTATCAGTGTCTTGTAAAATGTATGATACGCCCAAAGATAGGGATGACAATCTTGGCCCGACCCAATTAAGCTTGAACATTAATTGACCCAATTAATCGATTGGATATATTCCTATCAGTGTCTTATAAGATGTACGATATGCCCAAAGATAGGGATGACAAGTTGGGAATGTTCGGACCGGCCAAGCTTGTGGCCTATGGCCCTAAGGAAAGGTGCAAAACAATGTCATTTTGCTAAATTTTTTATAGAAAAGTGCATATTGACTGGCCTAGCTCGGCCCATTGCCCTCCTTACCTAAAAGGCATCGTCTAAACATAAACTCCAATCCTTTCGACTAGGATTCACAATCTTTTCCAAAATGGACTTCACATCTCTATTCGATACTTTTACTTGTCCATTTATTTGTGGATGATATGCAATAGCTACTCGGTGGTGCACTCCATACATTTTAAAGAGTGCTGCCATGATTATATTGCAAAAATGACATCCTTGATCACTAATAATGGCACGTGGGATTCTAAAGGTACTGAAAATGTTAGTCTTGATAAATCCTACAATAGCTGTAGAATCATCAGTTCTGGTGGCTTTTATTACCACCCACTTATAAACGTAATCAACAACTAAAAATATATAAGAAAAATCACAAGATGAAGAAAAAGGCCCCACAAAATTAATACCCCATACATCAAATAACTCAACTATAAGAACTAGGGTTTTAGGCATTTCATTTCGATGAGATAAAGTACCTATCTTTTGACATTTCTCACACCTTTTATAGAACATAGAAGCATCTTTAAATAAAGTCTCCTAATACAATCCACTATCTAAATTTTTATAACAGTTCTTTTAGATCCAAAGTCACTCCCACATGCATATTTGTGACAAAAAGCTAAGATAAAATGTTCATTTTCTAGCACATAATGCCTTATAATTTGATTAGAGTAGAAATTTCATAAGTATAGTTCGTCGCACACATAACATTTTGCCTAGACTTACTAATGTAATAAGGTAAACTTCTAGCAACTAAATAATTAACAAGGTCAGTGTACCTTGGAACTACACCTTTCATTTGGAACAATTGCTCGTCAAGAAAAGTTTCAAAAATAGGTGAAATATCTTCATCTCTGACCAACTTAGTCAAATGGTCTGCTACTAAAATTTTCACACCTTTTCAATCTTTTATTGTCATATTAAACTCTCTTAAAGTAGCAAAATCCATCGTATCAACCTTGGTTTAGACTTTTTCTTTGCCAAAAGATATTTCAATATTGGATGCTCAAATATGTAATAACTTTAGAGCCAAATAGATAAGATCTAAATTTATTCAAAGAAAAAAATTGTTAAAAGCTCTTTTTCGATTATAGAATAATTGTACTATGTGAAATCTAATGTTCTCAAAGCATAAATGATAACATAGCTTTGTTTCTCAATCCTTTGGCCTAAAACGACTCCCACTGCATAATTACTAGCATCGCACGTGATCTCAAACAAAAATTCCCAATTTGATGGATGAATAATAAGCATATTTACTAATAATTTCTTGATTTTGTCAAAAGCTCCTTCGCAGTCCTTCCCAAAGTCAAATGGAATGTCTTTTTGTAGTAACTTAGATAAATGATTGCATAAATTTTCTTACCTATAAGAAATATAATACTGATCATATGTCATGCTTATGAGTATTTGATACTGAATTTGATTTCAACATTGTTTTAATGTTCAAATTATGATAAGAAATAGATTGTTGAGTCAAAGTAGTTGATCTAAGGTTATGCAAATAGTTTGTATCTCATCTAAGTGAGATCTAATCTATTAGATCTCATCTGAATGAGATCTAATCATTCATATGATCTATAATAATGAATGAGATCTTCTAATATAGAGTTGGCACAAAGTACCTAGTACAGAAGATCTCACCTGCTTTTGTAAGCCCTAATTACTTTAAACATTCTTGGCTTCATCTAAGAGAAAAGAAAGAGCTCTCATCTTCTCAAGATCTCCTCTTTTCTTTTTCTCTATAACAAAGATGTTTATTCCCAAACTTGAGTCTTCCTTAATTCTGTTTCTCTTCACCTTATTAATTTCTTTTATTTACATAACTCATTATCCTTTTCATCTTATACTTATCTCTGATTACTCTAGTTTAACCCTCCATTGCACCTTTTACTATCAATTTTGGAGTTAAAATAATAATCAAGAAAAAGGCATATGAACGCACGACGCTTTTGATTCCTCCAATTAAAACTTCGTTCTCCATACATTAAAAGCCTTTGGAATTTCAATGCAATTTGTAAGCAATGTATAATCATAACAACTTGTAATATTCTCATTAATGGTTACCCAACTGAACTGATCAAAGGAGCAACACGTCTAACATAACGGTTTCCTACAATTTTAGTGTTGAGAATTAGGGAAGGTCCTTTCAAATACTTTGGCATCCTAATAACTACTAAGAGATTGACATTAATTTACGAACTGCCAACCATTTTCTGACATAAAACACTAGAGAATTAGCCATTAGATTAACATGATACTCTCCTTTGCTAAAATAATACAACTTATTATTTTCGTGCTCAGGAATTTGCACATCACATCGCATCCTCCGAAGAATCTTATCTTAGTTATAAAACAACTCTTGAAAAACTTCTTATGGTCTGGGGAAGCTTCCAATGCTTCGGAAGCTAAAGTAATATCAGTTAATGTCTATCTACCTAAGATGGAAAGACGTTTAGAGGTAACCCCCAATCAAAATAATGGATAAAGTATTGAGGGTTAGGAGAATTTATACTCATATTTGAAAGGTGAAAGTCCTTGGAACAAGAGGGAACATAGGATGACCACCTTCCTCCATTGATTCCCACCTTTGCAGACAATACTTGGAGACTTTATAAACATACATTACAATTTATTAATGGGAAAGATATCTTTTTTCATTTTTTGTTAAGTTTATCACTTATTTGTACAAATGATTCCAACTTTCTACGTGAGTGAACTTTCCATCATGTGTTTGGCTTATGGGCATTGAATTAAAAAGTTACTGATTAATAACTAAATAAGTTGGCGTGAATGGTTTAATATTTTCATGCCTTAATTAGAAATCTCGAGTCTGAACTCTAAGAATGAAGAAATTTATTTGGCTAGTACTTTACCTCTTACGAGCAGACCCGGTATAAGCAAGGACTAATCTAAGTGTGGATGATTTAAAATCGTTTTTCTATAATTGAAACCCTCCTAAAATACCTCGCCGTTAATTAAAAAAAAGCTTACTGATTAATTGAGCCTTTTATTTTTATTTATTACTTTCGGAGGGAGAATGCTTTAATTAAAGTGAGAAAGGAAAGACGTCGCGTGGGAAAACCGCAGGGGCGAAGTAAGACTGATCTCTCTCCTTCGCTTGACATAATTTTCTTCTGAAACCAAAACTCAAGAGGCAGAATCGGAGAGACAAGGATGGGAGTGCTGTCCAATAAGATTTCAAGGGAAGATCTTAAGGCTGGAGATCACATCTATTCGTGGCGCCAGGCTTACCTTTATGCTCATCACGGTTTCTATCCCTACTTCATCATCTTTGTCTGTCATAAATTCATATACTTTACATTTGGGCATCCTTCCATTGCAAATCTGTTTACTTCTGCTTCATCAAAATTTGTTCTGAGTAAAGTTTCAACAATTTAGAACGCCTGCAATGCAAACGACTGATGATGGAATTAATTAGATTGCAGTTGTTGGAGGCAAACAATTTAGAGGAATATAAAACAACGTTTAGAATGCAATGTGGCAAAAGAGTGGGGCGATTTGAGTTATTTATGCCGCTAAAGGATGAAACTTCGAGAGAAAATCATAGTTGTTATCCCGTGTTAGATTCTGCAACAATACTAGGTCACCACTACTGTAAACTAAGAAAAAAGTATATTGAGCTGCTAGCATTGGGGATTTTGTCTCCTAACCACGATTCCTTGTTATTCAATACTAAAAATGAGGAAGGAAATTTGATATGGCAAACTAATATGAGAGGAAATGTACCCAGGTCAGCGTGTTGGTGTCGATGATATTTTTCAGCAACCGACAACTAAATGATCAAGTCTTTTCTTCCTGGATGAGAATAATGTAGTTTGAATGAATTATTTGATCCCCTGATTTTGGAATTTTCTAGAATTGACATCTAGCTTTCAGAGTTACGAATTTCCTCATTTTGGGCACTTTAAAGGATATTTCTTTTCTTTTTGTTTTTCTGTTGTTTTCCGTCAATAACTCATTTGGATGGTTCCTTTATAAAACTTGTCTGATTATGTGTCTGTTCTGACAGGCCAGTGCCATTATCGAGAAACTAGAGCTTATGTTACTAATGCACATTGGCTTGGCTACATATTGAAAGCTTCAACCTTATTAATGAATTATTAGGTGGTATGAGGATAAAAATGATGATAGATCGTTCTTTTGATGTTGTATGACTAATTATACCTTATTTGCTTTTAATGCAATTTATTTTCTTCTGATCCTTCTAAGCTTGGTAGTTTCCGTAAAGTTTGTTTAGCATCATATTTGAACCATTTCATTTCTGTCATTTAAGTTGTGTTTTGCTAAGCATGTGCTTTGTTTGTGTCTGTGAACTACTGTTGCGATGAGTAATCATCAATTTAATTTCATAACTTCTGATTCAGCTGTGCTAATTTGAACCCAGGTATATATATTGGTGAGGGAAGAGTGATTCATTTTACTAGGGGAGGTGGACAGGAAATTGGAACTGGGACGTTTTTGGACCATATTATCATGAGTTCTTCTCCATATAGATCATTAGACAATCCATGCCCAAATTGTGGTAATCAATCAAGGGTCGATGGCGTTATCTTGTCTTGTATTGATTGTTTTCTGTTGGGTGGGGATCTTTACAAATTTGAGTATGGTGTCACACAAGCATTTTTTCTTGCCAAAGTTGGAGGAGGAACCTGTACCCTTGCCCAGTCAGACTCAACAGAAGATGTCCTTCATCGAGCTTCATTCCTTCTTGAGAAAGGTTTTGGTGGATACGACATCTTCAAGAACAACTGCGAGGATTTTGCTATCTACTGCAAGACCGGTTTGCTTGTGACCCCTGAAATCAGTGTTGGTTGTAGTGGGCAGGCAGGATCCTTCTTAGCTGCTGTCAGTATTGTTGTTTCCTTCGCACTTAGATGTCTAACAACAAGCTTTATTGGCATGGCGGTTGTTGGTTTTGGCATTTATTCTGTCAATCGGCTGGCTTATGATGTTAGATTACGTCCAGATGTGAGCAAAATCCCAGTTGAAAAGCTTGTTTCTGCCTCTATCTGGGACGAGCCAGAAGCGCCCACTAGCACAAGCAAGAAAATGTAAGCTTACTTCCAAGAAATAATTTAGGAGATGTTGAGTGCTTGATAACGGACTTGAAATGCGCCTCTTTCGCATCTAGTATATATGATGGCCTTACAAATTTGAGAAAAAGCATTATGTATGTAAGGAGGCTTTTCCATTCTAATTGGTTTGATGTTGAGACTACAATACGGATGATTGTATTGCCATAGATATAGAGAACTAAGTATTATGTATGTGTCTAGTGACGTACTCTTCAAAAATCATCAAGAAATATAAAATCATTCTCTTAATACCTTCTACATGGTGTAAGAGAGCCTTGTTGATGTCTCATTAGTGGAATTGTACATATCTTAAGCCGATCTATTGGTAGTAATTGGTACGCTAGGGGATTTTAAAAGTTTTAATCCAGTGATGTAAGCTGATTAGTTTGCAATTTCACTTGTAGTAAAGGAAATGATCATTTGGTTCTTTTTATTATCAATGGTGAGACCTGAGAGGCCTTTGAAACTGTTTGGAGCTGTCATGAGTGCAACAACTAAATTAGGGTCAGCCTTAAAGAAAAGAATTAGGACACCTATAAAGGACAAATTTGTTATCCTCAAGCTCTTGCATTTAGAGTGAATTTCGAATTTTTTTTCCGACTTGTTACATTCTTGATGATCCTAATAAGGACCTTCATACCCAAATTTGAAACGCAAGGAGATAGGGGGTCCTTTTGTCTCAATCCCCTAGCTCCTTTAATGAGATTAGTAAGCACCCCATTGATTAATATGTCAAAGGAAACAATGGTAATGCATTTTGTAATCCAATATACGAAGACTATAAGGAATCCAGAAGCTTGCATTATGTTTTGTATAAAACTCAAATCAAGTGAATCAAAAGTTTTTTTAAAAATATTTCTTTTTTAAAAATATTTCTTTTTTGCATACAAGGGAGAGAGAACAAAACAACTAGCGCATCGCTCTACGATATATCTTGCCTTGAAGATCCTGTTGAACCAAAGCCATGGTTTCCTGCAGAGCAGCCGGCAAAACATGCATTCCTGAACTCACTTGCCGGGCTAAAGTTGCCAGGCTGTCAACGCTTTGGTTCCCTTTCCGATAAATATGTTGAATCCGAATTGCCCACACTCGACTCAATAGCTCTTGGATTTCCTGCACCAAAAAAGCATCCACAATTAGTAACATGGTAGATGAGGACAAAATATTAATCACCTCTAACGAATCGATTTTGAGGACCATATGTTGATACCCACAATCCCAAGCCAATGTAAGCCCATCATGTGCTCCCCAAAGTTCAGCTATCAATGGCGAGCAATTGTCAATATGTGTCATGAAACCCCCACACCAGTTCCCATTGCAATCCCGAATTAATCCTTTAGCAGTCCCAATAAGCGACCCATGTTTAACTGCTCTATCCGTATTTATTTTGACCTAACCCTCCTTCGGTAGGTGCCAACCCATAGAATGACCGACAGGCAAACCTGCCACTAGAAGGACTTGTCTCTCGTTACGCCTTTATGATCCAACGTACATAGTCTACCACGATGTGATACCCTGCTTCCGGCCATATAAAATCATCTTCAAATAGACTGCGGTTACATCACTGCCATAAAAATCAACATGAAACCTCAAAGATTGTGATCCACTCGCCTACCTGGACTGACCAGGTTAGTAAGATTGGATTTTAAAAAATAACTTTGGTTACACAATTCTTAATAGAATGCTTCCTATTATAGCTAGAGTAATATCAAAAAGTGGGACTACTGTTAATAGAAAATCGAAGTGAAAACATAGAAATTAAGATATTATTGCCCCAAATCCATTAGTAGAGGTTGTGGCCTTGAAGTTTTGTGAGATATTCTATTATCCTAACAACAAGATTAGGCTCAGGATCAAGATGAATGAATTATATGTACTTTGAGTTATAGTAAGAGTTGGTCGAGAGAATAAGACTTAGTTTGGGAGAGCGGTGACGGTTGATAACCTGCTAAAATAATAAGTACTTATTCTCAATAAGTACTTATGTGTTTGTGATTGTTATTTTAGTAATTGCTGAAACATGAAGATAGGTATTTAGCGAGTGCAGTTGCAGTTGCTGAAAAAAGATAAAATGACTAAAAAGGCCATTGATTTAATAAACTATTAATTGTTGTATAAATAATTAAAAAATATATTATTAGTCATATAAATTTAA
>JANZXR010000007.1:861788-888476 GCA_027575705.1 Erythroxylum echinodendron
ATCCAAAGAAACCCTAGTTTTGATGCTTGTAAGAGAAGTTTTACTAATAGCCCCAAAGCAAGTATATGTGTGAAGTGTGAGGACTCAACCACGCTGATGACTAAAGGATTCAGGTTGAAAAGTAGGAATAGACTAGTCGACTGTTCTAAGAGCTAAGGTAAGACTAATAAAGGGGAGTTTGAGAAGATAATCCGAAAGTGATCAAGGTGTTATTTCTGGAAGATAACTTACGTAATAAGATATTTTGCATGCATAAAGGTATTGGTATCAGAGCAAGTAAGCAAGCAAGAGTTAGGTTCCAAAAGCGGGATCTGACAGAGTTGGTATCAGGGCAAGCATGAATAATCATGTATGAGGAGTTAGGTTCCGGAAACGAGGCCTAACAGATGTGTTATCAAAGCATGAAAGCAAGTATGAGTCAGACACCGGAAACGAGATCTGACATGGGCCTTTTTATTCAATATATTATTTTATTTACTTAAAAAACAAATTATGTATCATTCATTAAAGCATGTCATAAAAAATACAAATTTGTAAAGATTTATAATAACTTAAATACAAATAAATGATGTTTGAATGAGAATATATTTAACTAAATTAAAAACTCTTCTTTGTTTTATTTAATCTCCATAAAAATATAAATAAGGATTAAAAATTGACTGTTCTAAACAAAAGCGTTTATAATTAAAAAATCAACATTTGCCCTAATTGAATTATTACTTTTATTGAAAACAACCTCTTTATTAATTATGGGTAAGGCTGTATATACTAAACCTCCTCAAATTCTGCATTTAGTGAGATTTTACTGGGTCGGTATTGTTGTTGTTGTTGAATTATTATTTTAATTTAAAAGTGAAAATAAAAATAACAAAAGAAATAAATCTTAATTACTAATTGAGTGTCATATATGACTATGTTTATATTTGCATTTACACGTAGGTACAACATTTTATTCATTTTTATACTTATTCCTAATAAAATTGAATATAAGTATTTACACATAGAAATATCGGTTAAATCCAAATTTATTAATTATTTATATTAGTTCATGTGATTGAATGGAGTTGTTTTTCTTTTACACTACATATTTGACATAGAGAGAGCCGTTGAAAAGACATTTGAAAGCGAAGAAGAAGGCATATAATCTAAGTAAGTAAAGATTACTTAATGCATAAAGACGAATGTCTTTGTCTGTGTCCATATAAAGATAAGACTCAGGACTGAGCAACAACAAATAAATATTAAATAGTAACGGTCGGTTATCCTTTCTCAAACAAACGGCTCTATTTTTTTTGAAGTGAGTGAGTCAGGTCAGCCCGCGTCTCGCTCTAAATTTTGAAATGTCTTTTAAAAAGTTATCGGTAAACGAGCTTTTCTTTCTGTTCTTCTGCCTCATTTTGTACCTCTTCCAATCTTTTCCCTTTTTCAAAACCATCTCTTATGAATCCAATCACAGTTCTCTGATAGAATAGATCCTGATCCATCCTTCTTCCAAGTCAATGGGTACTTGTCTCAGCAAGAAAACACCTTCTTCTCCTTTGAAACAACCCACACCACCACCACAACCAAACCACGTGGTGGTAGTACATCCAGTCAAGTCTTGTAAAAATGACACGGTCGATAAGGTGGAGGACAAGGAGCATACGAAGAAGAAGATGATGCTTGAGGAAGCGGATCCTAGAGTTGAAGCACCCAGAAAAGTGGAAGACGGAGATGAGAGGGTGGTGAAGAAGAAGGAGGTGTTTGTAATCAAACACAGGAACAGCCATGACAGGGAAAGAAGTGCGGAAATGGAAGAGAGTGGGGGTCATGATAAAATTGATGACATGGGGAAAGTGAAAACAACGGAGGACGAGGTGGAGGACGAGGTGGACGCCATTCTCATCCAATGTGGAAGGCTCAGCCGCAGCAACTCCTTTGGTGCCGGAAAGACTATTTCTTCTTCTGGTAGGAAGTACAGTGGTTCCAAAAGGAGTTTCGATTTCGACCAAGAAGGCAGCGACCTTGCAGCTGCTGGTGATGACGATGATGTTACGGATGAGAAGAGGCAGCACCGCCAGCGTAACCGTCAACGTCAATCTCCTCAAGGAAGGAGGCGGACGCGGACACTCAGTAGGGAAAGAGAGCAGAATCAGCGATCAGGAAGCAGAGAGAGAGGTAATGGAAGACGTGTGAGTAGATCACCTGGTAGGAGATCCGAAGGAGCAACCACAACTGCTACTCCAATTATGACTAGTAATAACGCTAGTGATAGTCATAACGTTGCTTCAGGCAGTGTGAAACGACCAGCCAAGATGGTATCTGTTCCTCCAACTGTCTCGTCCCTGGCGATGGATAAGAGCAATGAATCACAAGCAGCAGCTGCAGCAGTACCTGGTTCAAGTTCAAACACTGTCAAACGTATATCTCTGAAAAGATGTGTTGTTGAGGCCGCGGGCCATAGAAGTTCCGCATCCCCACGTTCTCAGTCTCCTGCTAGACCGAATGCTAATGGCAGCAACAATCAGCAGCCTTCGCTTAGCAGGAGCTCATCCAGGAAAGCTGAGCATTCGCCCTACAGGAGAAACCCATTGAATGATATTGACACCAACGTTCTCCCACCACCCACTGCCAACAAGCCTACAGGGACCAACAACTCACTAACCAAGGCCAAGGATGTTCAAACTCAGGTATATATTTCATGCTTCCATTATTATTGCGAACTCAGGAGACGTCAAATTTAATGTCTTTTGAATTCGGATGCAGAAAGCAAGTCATGAGACGGCCAACAGAGCCATTACTAATTCCACCAAGGTTGCCAAGGAACAGCCCATGGAAGAATTTAATGCCGTTTTGACCACCACTGTCGTACCCGAAAGCTTGAATCCTCACAGCTCATCAAGAAGCAGGTCAGCTAGGCAATCTCGGGACCTAGACTTCAATCCTGAAGCTTTATTGAACCCACCACCAACTTCCTACACTGCACTTTTGCTTCAAGATATCCACAATTTCCACCAAAAAAACAACACAAACACCCCTTCTTTCTCACTTCCACCATGCGTTTCCAAGGCTTGCTCTATCCTTGAAGCAGTTGCAGACCTTAACTCCAGCACAAGCTCAAATCTTTCAGACCCCAAACTTTCTGATGACAAAAGAAGCCAAGTTGCAGCAGTTGCAAATCTTGTTGGAAAGAAAGTGTCAGAGGTCAAAGAACCATTTGTAGAATCTGAAATACTTTCAAGTGATGATATAATGGAGCCTAGCTTTCACAAGTATGTGACAGTGAGGAGGGGTGGCACCGCCTTATGTGGTGGTGAAGATATGGATGGCCAAGAATCCTCTGGCAGCAATAGCTTTGTGGGCTGCAGCCAACAGCAATGGGGTGTTTCTGTCTCCTCGTGGGAACCCAATTCTGCAGATTCAACAGATCGTTGGACTTCCAGATCTAATCACAAAGAGGATGATGAGAAGAGTCCAGTGGGATTCCAAAGGCATACAACACCTGAACCGGGCCGCAATATGGAGGAAGCCAGGAGAGGATTCAGTGGGCAAAGGACAACAATTGGACGTGGAAGAGTTGGCACGGCAAGAAATATCCAGCCGTCTCCTGTTGTTGTTGCAGCAAGTGCTTCAACCCAAGTCGTCCTCTAGCCGTGATTGTTGTTTCTCATATACTCAGCTCAAGTTTTCAGTTGTAAACATCTTGGATTGTTGGAAGTTGCAAACTTACAACTAATTGTTCTGGATTTCGGTTGATTGAAAGAAATTCATTTTTCTCATCTCCTTTTCCATGTTAACATCTTTCTTCCAAATTCCAATCATTAGTTATTAAATAAAATGATAGCTCAATTTCATGCTTACAGGAAAAAAGCCCTTTTTCATGTTTTCTTTTTCAGTTCTCTGACGGGCTTGCAACCTCAGTCTAAAGTTGTTTAGAAATATGTGAATCAAGTAATGTTCTTTGTTAATAGGTAGACTCTTCTCTTTCACAAACATTGTTTGATTATGATGGAGCCACCATCCTTTCTTCCGCTGTTAAAACAGAAAAATTCAAGATCTTCTCATTTCAAAGTGCTGAAATGAAGCGCTTTTCAAGCTTTAAGTTTCCACTAAAGGATACAAGAAAGAGCAAGCAACAGGAAGAGGTCTTAACAAATTATCATGACGCCGTTACAATTACTCCAAAACTTTCCTGCATTACAAAGCCAATCTAAGCAACTTAAAAGACAATTAGAGCAGGCTATTTTGAAAAATTCATGAAGCAGTAGCTCATTCAGTTTTAAACCTTAGCCATCACAGAAGTCCAACTACGTGTCCAAATGTTTGCAGAACTAAATTCTTGAGCCCTTCATGGAGTTGCTTTCATTCTTACAGATGGAATAACGGATCCACCGAAACCGAGAACCCAACATGTAGGCAATAATTGATACAAATCCAAGATACACTGGTTCCAAGCATAAGAGGTATAGTCCTAACATGGAAGTTACTTGAGGAAATGACTGAGTGCTTGACCAACTTTACCCTGACATCACTCTACCATTTCAAGTCACATTCATAGATTATAGATACATGATAACTTCTGAAGATAGCACTATAGGATTTCTGTGATTCCTATCCATATTAGCAATACATGGCTAAACTTTCGCGCTTATACTTCTCTTGTCAACTTGATTCTTGAATTCATTTTGACGTATACTATTAACGCTCTCAGTACAGAAGCATGGCACCAGAATCAAAAGACGAACTCTATGCTGTCTGCTTAGCTTATCTATGGACCAAAACTGATCACTTTTTCACTCAATATTGTTGCGGTAATTAACCATGTATATTGCAGCCACAGTAACAGAAGCCCCAACCAGTTGCAAAGGTGAGAAGGTCTCATTAAGATATAGAAACCTGGAATTAGAAATATGAATATTAGTAATGCACTATTTACAAGCTTTAGCTGCCATAACAGACCAGACAGTTTGTGTTTGAAGCATCTTACCCAAAGATTGAAGCAAACATGGGGGTTAGAAAGGTCAGGGAACTAAGCATCGTTAAGCTTCCTGAAAAATTAATTATCCAAATTAGTTTGAACAATAAATGTAAAGTTAAACTCGAGGTATCGTGTACAGCAGAACGGGGAGTATGAAAAAGCCGATGGCGACATAGTGTAGACAACTTTAGTTTAGATTAAGAAAAGAAGACAAGCAAAAAAAGGGAAAATTTCAAAATTGAATTTCAGTAGGCTCAACCTTTTGTTGCATTGTAAAAGTAAATCCCATAACTGATGGCACTACCAAAAATTGATGTATATAGGAGGGCCAATATATCAGTTGTTGTAAGCTCCTTAAGACTTCCCTCAAGAGCAGGATCATGATTGAGAAAGGAGATAAGCAAGAGAGGAAGACCTCCGACAACCATGTGCTGCAACGAGAATTGCAAGAGAGACATTACGCTATTCCTTTGCTTTGCTTAAATTCATCAGAATACAGAATAAGTTAATTAAAAGTAGAACAAAATTCAAAGATCAAAATCCACAGTAGTGTTGAATACAGGAACATGTATGGAAGTTGAGTACAATAATTTGTGATTCGCAATCCATTTAAAGCCTCCAAAGAGTAAAGCCACTACCACTTAGATTACAGAGAGAGAGGAGTAATTTTTAGTAATGATAATAGGTTATGAGTTCCGAGAGGAATTGAAGAGACAATCACTGTACCAACCAAGTTTCAATTACCAATTCATCAGCCGTCTCTTTACTACCATGATAGAACTAGACAGGAAATCCAGATGGAGAAATATTGAAATAAATTCAAATTCAATGGAACCCAATGCCGGGAAAATTTTGTATGTCTAATTGACAATATTGTCACATGGCCATAGCCATGCCCCTTTAGAGTAAAAAGATATAATCATGAAAATTTCCATTACTAAAACATTAGTTTCACAGTATTACCATCTACAATTGCACTGAGACATGGATATGAAGTTCTATAAAAGAACATGTATCAGCTCTAGGTCTGCTCGTAAGAGATAAATCTTGGATGGATGTCATGGGTTAGGATAGCCTACCCATCCAGTTGCCATTACAGGATCAGAGTACTTTGTAACCCACCGAACCATGACCGTACCAACTGCCATGCTCTGAGCTGCAAGCAGCATCCACCATTCTCCGCTTCCCCATAGAGAAAAATTTTTCTGATCAAAAGTCAATGTTGGTACCTAGAGAGGCAAGTATATCCCTAGTTGCAATCAGATGCAAATAATTGTTTACCAAGAATATATTTTCACTTGCATAGTAGCCAGTAAGCTGTAAATTCATTATCCTACCTCAAGAACAGAACAGAACCAGCAAATACTTGTAAGCATCTAATAGAATTCCTGATTGATAAAGCTACCAATAATGCTCCAAGAAGGACAATATTAAAGGGGATCTGCATTTTTATCATCTGATTAAACAAACTTTTTCCTTTTGCATTATATTGACAAAGTCTACTTCACAGGTGTGACAAAAATGAGATCTACCACATTTTTTTATTATTTAACCAAAACTAATAAGGATGTTGAAACGAAATCATAGCATCCAAATATCGATCACTGAACTATTTAGGCTGAAGAGACTATTTTGAGTGGTTACCTCTAGAAGTACAAGTCCTATTACACCAAGAACAAGTCCTGCAACTCCAACAAACCCGATGGACTCACCAAATAATAATGTTGCAAGTATTGCAACTGTCAAGGGTTGCGAATCAATTATAACCTGCAGTAAACAGAAAACATGGATTCTCATTAATTTGAAAAGACTCACCAAAATAAATTTCTATATTCAAATGAACCATTCTTGTATCTCTTTCTCTCCGATAAAGTACCATCTCCACTTTTTATGGCTGAATTGAATTGATAGCAAGATATTCACCTCCAAGATAAATTTGGGTTTCTTCTCTTTAGACCTCTAATTCAACGCTTCTTTCCTGACTGACTACGATACTTGTTATTGGACCAATTACTTTCCAAAATTCAACAGTTGTGTCGATTGATATATTGGTCCAAGTACCCTTATTCCCACGTAAAAAGAAACTAAGATGAAGTTGAAGTTGAATTCCGGTTAACATGTGTAAAGAAGCAAACATACACTGCCCAAACCTGCTGTTGTCCTCTGCAAGCCTTCAGCAAGAAACCCCTGTGATTTTCACACACAAAAAAAAAAAGCATGCTTTAAACAAAATTTCAGATGAAAATCAACATATATATATATGTTTATCTGTAGAGAACAACAAGAACAGATAATGGAAGCTTGTGGCGTACCTGAAAGAAGGTAGCGTCAACAAGGGCAAAGAGAAAGATGGAAAGCCAAGCTTTGAAACCAGAGGGCATAGGCCTGCCATTGGAGATAGCAAATGCAACCAAAAGGAAACCAGCAGGAATTAGACGAAAAGAGGCCACAAAGAAAGGGCCTACCATTGGCAACACCTCCTTCATAGCCACCATTGCAGTCCCCCAAAAGAAGAATGGACTCACAAGCAGTCCTGCCTCCATTGCCCTTTTCATTACATCCAATTCCACTGCATCTTTAGCATCCTCTTGTTCTTCTTCTTTTTGTTTAAGACTGCCATTACTAAACGCCGCTGAACCTTCTGTTTCAGAAGAGACAACACACTCGACATCCAAGCCCGTCCCGACGCAATCAATACGATCCTGTTGATCAATGGCGGCGGTTGATGATTCTTCCGTGTTTCTACTGCTAGTGGTGCAATTGGCGATAAGGAACTTGCCCCTCCTTCCTTTACGATGATAAGAAGAAGTAGAAGAAGAGAGTGATGCATAGAAGTTGAAAGCATTCCCGTTAGGGGTTGCTTCCTGACATGAATTATGAACAACACGTAAACCATTTCGTAAAGAAGAAGAAAAAGAAGTGGTCTTCACAGAATTAAGAAGTTGGGAAGTTGGTGCAGAGCAGGATAAACAAGGGGAAGACATCATTCCCCTCATCACCTTACTAAATTTTATGTCAGTTCTTCAGACTCACATAGAGAGACATCTTCAACCAGATATCAAAATAACCGGTGGTGAATCTGAAGCCCACGTCAACTTAAAGTGTCTTGTCCCATCCCTCTCTCCCTCTCTCTCCCTCTCTCTCTCTCTCTCTCTCTCTTCCCCCCTCTCTCTCTCTCTCTCTTTATATTTCAATTTTATAATATCTTATTATTTTTTATGAATCTCAGTCATTTATTTATATGAGTCTTGCATTTATTTATGCGAGACCCATACAAGACTCACATAAATGAATAGCTGAGATTCAGGAGACAAAATAAGATATCATAAAATTGAACAGAGAATCTTGTCTCCTGTACATTAGCATAACTTTAATTGAGTTGTTATTGTATAATGTATTAGCCTATAATGTAAAGGCTTACATCATATATTTCCCTCTTATAAGAATTCAACATACTTTTTTTAGTTAACAAATTTAGGAGAGGCTTGATGTTATATGTATATCTGATTAAAAAAATATTAATCAGATATACATATGTGATTATATCTGATGTGATAAGGACTAAATACTGTTATTAACAAAGTTTCTATTATTTAATCTAAAAATAAATAATTTATTTAACATAGATAGGATTAACTAAACTAAAAATATTAATACAAAATAACAAAACCAAAGTACATAATGAGAAAGAAACAATCAATTAATAATTAAGATCTAAATGAAGAATATCTTTAAAGATTTGTATCTATACTTATCCTGATTCAATGATTAACCCTAATTTCTCATACCAATAGAAATTTCAAAGTTATAATTATATTCTTTTTCAAAAAAATACAACTTTTATCTTTAAGTTGATTAACTGAAATTTTTTTCTAATCAAAGCCCCATGAATACATTAATTCATTTTATGAATTCCTATTTCAGATTTAATTCTAATTTAAAAGATTTATAAGGTCCTATCTCTGCGATTCCATATTTATTATGCATGTCATAATCTATTCACGTCATAACCTATTCATGTTTATTACACTTAATTGGCCTAGTAACTTGATAATTAAACTTTAAACTATGCATTTGAGGGTTTACCTAGACAAAATAAGTTAAAGGCATAATCTAGGCTCATGTTTGGGTCATATTTATCCATATTGTACATGAAGAAAGAAAATAAACTAGTAGCATTCACGGATATAACACAAATTCATATTTGACCTATGTTATGAGTCGTTCCTTTAAAATAATGTAAAATCGCTTCATCTCAACTTGATCTACCTAAATTTGTTCCTTCTTTATTAAGGGATTAAAATAATACCTAAAAATATTACATAAGCTACGTTGAGTACTAAATCTTATAAAAACCATCAAAGTTTTAGCAAAATGCTTTCTAAATCATGCTAAGAACATAAACCTTAGAGAATTCAAAGTTAAGGCGGAGAATTAGCTGATGTGCCTTGAATTTTGGTGGAAGAAGAATTTTAGTAACCTTAGGCATATATGGAAATAGAAGTTCGTTGACATTAGCCATAGAAGTGACCTTAGGTTTCTATAAAAATAAAACTCATAATGTATTAATGATTTTAATCCTTATTAGTTTTAGTTTTGATTTTTACTTTTCAAACTAGTGGATTTGAGTGTAGATAAATTGTTTGACCATAAAAAACAATCTTTTTAAAGAGATAAAGATATTAATGTCGCACCCTTTTTAATTAAGGGTTTAAGATTAGTATAAGATTAAGACTACAAGCTTTTATTAACAATTTATTATTAATGTTTATAAACAATTTATATTAAAGATATAAATTATTAATTTTTATAAACAATTTATAATCTTTAAGTTAGTTAAGGAAGTTGAACCTAAAGAAGTCAATCTCAAATATTACTAAAAATATTTGACTATGTTTGGATGTCCTCAACCTGCAGTTAATCAAAATAAAAATAATAAGTTAACACTAATAGCAATTTTAGATGATAGAATTAAGAGTTTCTCACTTCATAAATTACCAAATATAATATAAAAGTTTCTAAATCATGCAATAAAATTCTATTATGTCTTTAATAACATCTCAAAGCTACATTTCATATACATGTTTCATAAAGATCCAATTCATATGCTTAACATATAAATATAATTGCATTATGAAATTCCAAAGTCAAGCATGAACTTGGAATTTGAATTTCAAAGCTATACATATGTATTATATGGTCAAATAACATTTTTATTTTTATTTTCAACCGCAACAACTAAATTTTGACTAAAGTTATTGGAATTTTTTTTTTATAATCTACCATATCGATTAATGAATTTATCATTTGCTCAATTTCGATATAACTATTCATTTTAAAAACGAAATTTAAATTATTAAGAGACACAATCAAGTCATTCTCTTATTCATACAAACATATATATTTTTATATATACATATATTTTTATATGTACATACACATATACATCATAGCTTGTATACTTTATAAATCACAAAAGAAAAATATTGTGAGCATCATTTTGTACATAAAAAGATAACATACTTTATAAGACCACCCATGACATGCATTTTGTATACATCAATTTACAATTGTCACTTTTGGCATGGTTCATAAGTTAGACTTGTTGTCCATCTCATGTATGTGTTTTATTACCATCAATTATCAAGTTAATTAATCAAGGTATAAAAAGAAAACTTTCATTTTGTAATTTTAATGGAGCTCTCTAAGCATCTCTTCCCTTTGCAATAAAGAGTAATATCAACCAAAGATCGAACAAACTATGCACATGTAACAAATTATTAAGGTAATGCAAAAAGTATTTAACTAAAATCAATTTGAATGAAAGGAATAAAATAAGATATAATTGTACACATTTCTTTCCCATTCTTGATCAATAAGAGTTCTATAATCTCCAACACTTCATTCTTATTATTTATAGTCTAACATGTCTCAAATATCACAACTTAGTTCATCAAAACTTGCCATCATATCAAATAACTCACTTTCTTAAAAATCATTCTCATACACTAACTTAATTTTATACCTATTTATAATTATGTAACCTCAAGATAAAATTTGTTTAATCTCTCTCAAAGGAGTGGAAAATATCATATTTACTAAATATTTGAAGAAATTCAAAGGCAAACACTAGTGCTACCTTATACTTTCAACTTCCTTAAATGTTTCTTTAAAACTTATTTACTTTTACTTAAGTCCATTATTTTAAGCTTAATTCTTTCTAAACTCTTGATTTCCAAGACTAATCTTAAATCTCTATCTTGAATTTGTCATTTAGAGCCTTCACTTGATTACCTTTAGGGCTTAATAAAGTGAACTTTTGTGTTAGGATGAATAAATTTTTAAAAGGTTAGAACGAGTTTAACTCGATAACTCTAGTAAACTTAACTTAGTGAGTTAGGTATCCCTTTATTCTTTTAGATTTTGTTTTCAAATTTAGAAAATTCATAACTAGAGCTAAACAACTCCAATTGAAGGGTGAACCATTGGGAGAGAAAGATGGCTTCCCTGTGCTCTCTCGGGCTAACCTAAAACACACTGCTACAGATCTATCCAAGCAAAAAGAGATTGACTTGAAGGAAAATTTCCTGCCGCAACAAGGGGCTTCCTCGAACGATCTTGGAGTTTGGGAGAATAAGCTCTACAACTATCTCAAAAAAGGGGAGCCCAAATATTTTCCGAATGTGTTACAAGAGGGTGTTATCTCTCCACCCATTGAGTTGTTGAATGCAGGAGCCATAGCATGGTCATTAACTCTTGTTGGATTCTTCTGGATCAAACAGTTGACTCTTCCAATGGTTAATGATTGGGCCAAGATAAGATGGGGTACTAAGGGTTTAGAAGGGGTTATGCTCAGGGAAGATGGAACATTTTTATTTAAGTTTGTTAAGGACAGTGGTATGATTGACATTGTAGAACAGGGGCCTTGGCATGTTGGTGAACAACCCTTGTTCATCCAACTCTAGAGACCTTACATTGAATTGGATAGAGGGAGAATTGATACCATTCCTATGTGGGTTAACTTCCATAATCTTCCCATAGAGTTGTGGCCAATGGAAGGGATAAGTTTCATTGCCAGTGGCCAAGGCAAACCAATGAGTATAGATATGCAAACTGTTAACATAGAACGCATCAGATATATCAAAATTTGCATTGAGATACCAATTAAGGATACTCTTCCAGACAGTGTACAAGTCAGGTGTATTGGCAATATGGGGGAACCGAATGTGTTACAGGAGGGTGTTATCTCTCCACCTATTGAGTTGTCGAATACAGGAGCTAAAGCATAGTCATCAACTCTTATTGTATTCTTCTGGAACAAACGGCCAACTTTTCCAGTGGTTAACACTTGGGCCAAGGCAAGATGGGGTGCTAAGGTTTAAAGGGAGTTATGCTCAGGGAAGATGGAACATTTTTGTTTAAGTTTGTCAAAGACAGTGGTATGACTGACATTGTAGAACAAGGGCCTTGGCATGTTGGTGAACAACCCTTGTTCATCCAATTCTAAAGACCCTACATTGAATTGGATAGAGGGAAAATTGATACCATTACATATGTATTAAAAGTACCATAACTTATTAAGTATCAACTTCACTTTTATATGGAAATACCATGAGCAAAAAGAATATCATGTTTTAATATAAACTATACTAGGATTCAATATGTAGTATCATGCCTATGCACAAAAAATATCACCAGTCATTAAAAATAAGTAACACCTACACTTTACAATAGGAATACTCCTAACTAAGTACAAAAAATACATTGCCATAATACAAACATCTATGTATAAAGAATATCACCATTTAATAAAAATAAGTAATACCTACACTTTGTAACGAGAATATCATGATTGAATATAAAGAATATCATCCTTTAACAAAAATTATACTAGGACTTAAAAACAACATCCAGTGAGAGTCCTACTAAAATGCAGGATCTAAAGAGGTCTAGTAATACACAGTCTTATCCTTATCTAGTAGAGAAGTTGTTTTCAAACAAATTATACTAGGACTTAATATATTAAAAACCACCTATGTACAAAAATTACTATAATGCATTAAAAATAAGTAACACCTTCACTTAAATATAAGAATATCATAACTGGATACAAACAATGCCTAGCATCAATGGACACTATACTAGGACTATATAAATCTCATATCAGACGTCATTATATTAAAAAGCACTACCACTGACTATAGATAATTAACAAATTCACATATTTAAATGCAAATTATGTCCAGTATTATAGTTCACATTAGGATGAGTAATAAATTAATTTTCATTATAAAAGGCTTCCTTGAAAAGTTATAAATAACTCCTCCTGCTTGGTAGAATGTATCATCTTCTTCTTTCATTTCTTAGTGCTGAATAGAATCCAAACCAAACAGCCCATCTCTCTTAATCCTTATAATCCATTGCGATTTATACGCCAATATAGCCTTATAGACATTGTAGCAATATACCCACCTTGAAATTGAGAAGTAGACATGGTAAGCAGACCGCTTCTCCCCCATCTTACTCTCTGTTTTCTTATGGAGTTTATATTTTGTATCTCTCAAATGCAGTTAGACATGGTTTCTAGAGTATCAAGTTTATTTAAAATGACTAAGTTGGTGAGGGATGGAGTAAGGGATAATGTGGCATTGTTGTATTATGTTTTTCATAGTGTTGCGTAAGAACTCATAGAAGGAATCTACACAGAGTAGGATTAAAAGCTTGGTCCTTCAGCAGAATTTAAACACCGTGAATACAAAAGATTTTCAACCAACCCATTCAACCACCTGTGGGATGTGAATTTTAGTAACATGTCAACCTGGCAAACTATAACTCCCACTAAAGAGCATAACTGACATCTTCACTCGGTTGGTCTTTAACCAAACTGGCCACTTTATCAACAACTGCTGCTACACAAGACACACAATGCCGCATTTTTCCCTCACCATGGTTATGGCAACTCCAGTGTCTCCCACAACATCTCTACAAGCTAATCAACCACGAACAAGGAGCCCTCGAAGGGAACCAGCCACCCCCCGTTTTCTTCCCTGCAAAATTCGAGATGCAGTGAGTTTTTCTCGAAAATTTTCCCACTTTATCTACCAACTACATTGCACATCAGTGAAGTTTTGTCAAAATAGGGTTGTTCATTACCTTCTCGTTGTTAAATAAGTCCTCTGCAATTGCTTCCATTTGCTTTCGCTTCTTCTCTTCTTTCACAGACTCAAGGACCTTGTCATTTTCGCAATCAGATTCTCTAACCAAAAAAAAAACACAAACTTATAGCAAACAAGATGTTCAGAAAGCAATGAAACAACATTCTGTGTTAAGGAGAAAGGATCTGACTTGTACGGATATTTGGAGAATGGAACCAAATTGTTGAAGCTATTCCCTGACTGAGTATCTCTCTGTGAAGGAAGGACAACACATGAGCTTGGCATAAATCAGAAACAGTTTTCGTAAAAGCAAAGAGGCAGATAAAGAAAAGGTAATTCCACAGCCAACTGTTAAAATAAAGCAAAAAGAAAGGAAATAGCTGCAACATTTTTTTTCTTTTCAGACTTCAAAAGGAAAAATCTAAATCCGACTTTGACTGAATAAAGGGCAATAAATTAACCTGCAACTAATGGCATCGTCCAACTACTGTAAGGTTATTCAAACCCAACATGGCGTGCAACCCTTTGTTAAAATTTATATCACCCCAACCCAAAAAAAATGATAGAACAGGAGTTGATAGACATAAATTAAGAGGGAGGAATGACAAAAAGTTTTTAACTCCTGCTGCAAATAACTACATATAGTCCAAAACAAAGAGCCAAATGGATCATTATGAAGGAAAACGCTTAAGGTAGCAGCAACAGGGAAGAAAAAAACCAATACCTTTCTGAAGCGTTTAAAATTCATGACTCCAATATTTGAAGTAGAACAAATTGGAAAAGGTAAACTCAAATCCTTAGTGATTAGATCTTGGCTGTAGATGACATCACAGTTTCCACTTTCAGACTCTTTATTCTTCTCCAATTTTGCTCTCATGCCACCATCATTGTCCACATTTCTCACAGGACACTTATCCTCTGATTTAACAGAAAGGTCCATGGATGCCCCTACATTGTTTGTGCATCTGGGAGGTTCTTTTATGCCAATATCAGCATGGGCACGAGTTGATGTTGCTGTTTCTAGCTCTGCATCAGAATCTGCTACCACCGTCTCATCTGTGGAGCATGATGATGAAACAGCCACTGGAAGATAACAAATAAGAGGCTACATCATCTTGATATGATCAAGAAACGTTTAATATGATCATATTTCATGGAGTTACCATTTCATTTACTAATTCAGCCGAGAATGATAAATCCAATGTTGTTGAAGAAACATTTCAATCAACTTTGAGAGAGAATTAAAACCATGGGTAACTATCCTAAGGCCATTGTTGCACTAAGAACATAATCAGTTTTTCTTTTTAAGGAAAAGATTAAAAACACAAAAAGTGATGTTAAACACAAAATAAGATCCCTTAGTATTCAAGACATTAAAAGCCAAAGGTGAATTGGGTAGAGGAAACCAAAGTAGCAAGATATGTATCCTACTAATAGAACTGTCTGGTACAGTTTTTGAAAACACTATCGATTGACAGAGCAACCATGAAAAGAATAAATACTTACCACACTGAGATGTCAATATAGATGAATCCAGACATCCAGATAATACAGCACATAATAAATCTGCCTCATTAACTCTAGATAATGAACTCCATTTGCTGAAGTGATTAAGCTTATTCACTGATCCACTAGGTATAACATACACCATCTGGCCGTTTCCTCCATAATCCAAACCCTAGATGAAATAATTAAAAGGATATCAAAATCTATGGTACACAAATACAGACATCACCATGCCTAAGAGATCCAATCAAATTCTGCAGTCCATGACATATGTCTTGATATATTTCATACCAGAAGCAGCAGAGAACAGGAGAAAAGTGTGAAACCCAAACCAAGGAACAAAATCAAACTGCAAATGGTTTAAAGAAGTATAAAACAACAAATCAAACTTATACATATCCAACGTTTTGGATACTGAAAATATCTTTATATCGCATCATGGAAAATTATAATCAAGATTTCTTAACTTAAAACAAAAACACCATATCTACTAAAATTGCCACGAGTTACTACGAGTCTTATACCACGATTAGGTGTACAGCATTACAGTTACAGAGACATGGAATTCATAATTTCTGTTAAAGAAATGTGCAGAAACAAATAAAGAGACAAAGCAACTTCACATCCTGACAGTATACTGATATATGTGTGCAGCTTGTTGAATCATATTATACAATCAAGTACTTGAAATATCATGAAGACTAAAACAACCTGAGCTCTTTTAAACACTTCAAAAAAATTTGCTAAGCTCATCCCCAAAAGAAATAAGAAATTACATAACGGTGACAAAATATTGCTTTTTTTGAAAATTGTGACAAAATATTGTTGTTAGCAAGAGATGGAACCTCTTCGTGTACTCTGTCATCACCACAAACAGTGAATGAAAACATTTGACATTGTCAATCAAAATCTGAAGTGCATTCAGAGTTCAAAGTCTCATAAAACAATAAATGAAGGTTACATTCACAAAGAAAATAAATGAAAGAAAATTAGATTGTGTAACCTTTTCAAGTACCAAATAAAGCAAATAATAATAAAGAAGCAAAATGAGGATCAGTCAAGTAAGATTGAATCACTCTTTTCTATATTTTTGCAGCTGCCCAACCTAAATTGGTGACGTTACTTACAAACAAGAAGTCATCAAATATGCAGATTAAAAATTCAATCCACAGCCTAATTTCTTGTTTTCTTTTATCTTTCTAAGTTTTCTGAATGCCTTACCAGCAAAACTACATAGGATCACTTTAAAAGCCTTTAAGTTTTCCCACCAATGTAGAGTGGCAAACACAAAGCGGTGAGATGCCTTTAAGTTCGACAAAAGTAGAAAATTTTCATAATTTAACACCCCATCTATCTATGTTTTCAAATAAGGGACAGAAAACAAATTGTCAACACCTGAATATGAAAGTTCTTTAACATCAAGGTTTGCATTTTCTTGGAATCCACAAAATAACCAGAGATATAAACTCACATGAACTTTTTAGCTATATTCACATCTTAGTAACTCTCCAGTAATTTCTCAAGAACACATTCCAAAACACATGTTTTGTTAACCAATAATATAAATGTTAAACATCATTTATGTGAAATCAGTGCAAAGAAGCAGTAGAGTCCAGTTTTCCAAGTCAGACTTTGACAAAGACACTTTTATTCAGAAACTTTTACTCAAAAATGATCTTTCTTAAAGCTGTCAATTATCAAAATTCAGCCATGATCCAAACCCAGTAAAACGACTGTGGAGGAAGCAATAGAGTTTAGATGTCTCAGTCACCTTTGAGCAGAAAACATTTTTTCAACAGTAAATGAGCTTTTCTCAATTGTTAAAATGCAACGAAGCTTTCCTACTGAAAGAAGGTAACTTTCCTAGGAATTTTAAGACCCTTCTAAGGGAAGTTATGTGTATGTTCATTTCTACAATGTCCCAAGCAACGCTTTTTAGAGCCTAAAGAAGCTCTATAGTTTTCAGCATTCTTGAAGTTTTGATCTAAGAACCCCTTTCCACTATATCTCCTTGTAACCCATGCAATAACTAGCCAGAAATTCAAATCAATCAGCAAAGATGAAACTATTAAAACTGATATGTAAAGGCTAAAAAAGGAGCTCCCAATTGCTAACCTGGCCAAAAGAAAAAAGAAAAATGGCAGACCTGCAACTTAAAAAGACATGTAGACATGAATGATCTTAATCTAAGTTGATAACAGTCCACAAAACCACCCCCATAGGATCCCCAAGAGGGACTGGAAATCCAACCCTCATTCCTGTTCCATGGAATAATCTTGTTTAGTAGATGCATACAGCACAAACACTTGAAGTCAACGGGCCAATTGGCATGATTGGGAGATAATAGGAGAAAGCAGATGAGCAATTATTGGGACGACCGGGCCAAGCCAGCCAATTAACATAATTGGAAGATAATAGAACAAAAACAATGAGGAATTATTGGGAGGATCAGGGAAAGGCCTAGTTGGTTGGATGAGTGGTAAGAACCTAGCCAATAACTCAGTTAAGATAGCTAAATTTCACATTCTGTAATCTTTCTAAGCTTAACTGGTATTGCTATATCAATGGTTAGCCCACGGTTTCTCTTCCTAAAGATAATCAGGAAAAGATTAGAAAGGACTTGACAACATTGCAAATATTTCAGCCGATTGTGATGCAAGAAACAGCTTGGACACACCATGATTCATCCATTGCAATATTCAGATTCCAAAAAAAATTTAGTTACCTTGAACAAATCAATTAAACATATGGAGATAAGAAATTTTATTCAAACAAATTAACAAATAAAATTCATAAAGTACTCACCTGACTATTTGAACAAAGTTCTTCAATCAACATAATATTTGAACCAGCTGATTCCAATAAAGACTGCAATTTGTTCTGAGACTTGTACTGTAAGGGGACAAAAAAGGCGTAACTGTGTCTATAGAGATAGAGATCAGTTACTTGATGGTCATAGAAAAGTAGCAAGCTTCAACTAGACATATTTTCTGGTTAATCTCAGCAGCATGAATATCAGTCTCTTGTTAACGAAACCATCATTAGGAGGCAGATTGTTAAGGTTATGGCTCTGATCATTCAACATCTCCAAAAAAAAATAGTAGCCTTATTACCAAAATCATAGCATCTTCCTTTAAGCAAATTAAAAAAGCTAATTCTATTGGTTCAGTAAATTACCATCAAACTGGCATATCTTACCCCAAGCCAGAAACATAGCAGGTAAATAACAACTAAAAACCTTCCCAGTCATTCCCACCGCACCCTAGATAAAGGATTTGCATGCACCTGAGAGTGCCAAGTTGATCTTGTGGACCTGTTAGCACTCCTAGTATTCCCACTGATGATCATATTAATGTTCAGCCCATAGCTCAACCCATAGTTCAGCAGCCTAGGCCTTTCCAAACTTATGTACGTAGGGGTAAGGTGGGAAAGGGAATTAACACATAGGCAGGCTGTTAGAAGTCGGTTATAGTGAGAGAATGTAGTAGGACAGCAGGGAGTATATAGAGGATCATAGTAAGAGTAATGGGGCATATACGAAATATTACATACTGTATTTGGCCTGGGAACTCTTCCCAGGAGGTGGTCTATCTGCTGTAATTCAGCCTATACGTAAATAATACACAATCTCTATATTCTCTCCTATCAGGACCAATATGACTACAGAAAGTCGCTAATACTTTCCATGCCAGATATTGTTAGAGAGACAGTTAAAACTTTTGACTGGAAATTACCATTTTTGATGATTCCAGTATAAATGTGTAACCTTTCAAACAGTCAGCACGAGTTCCTGAATCTGCAATTTTAACAGATACCCCATCCACTGTCAATTTTGGAAGATGACTGCAGTGGAAAACAAATATTGAACACAAAGTGTCATTTCATTGGAAATATGTATGGAACAGTGTACAAATTGGCAACTCACCTATAAGTAAGACCAACATAATACTTACGAGGTCCAGTTCGGAATGTCTGGGACTATGCCTTTTCCTGCCATGACCTAAGACATCAGCAAGTGAGAATTAGTAACATTGTACAAGCTGAAGCAGATGCCTCAGGTAAGATAAGTAAGCATAGTAAGTAGCACTGATGTATCTTTTCATATTTAACAATCAAATACATTGTACAATGATTAATTACCGTCCCTCAAAAAGTCTATATAGGTTTAAGAATACTTCTGTATGGGTAAAGTCTTTGAGATTCATGTAAAGGATGAATTTTTGAAGTACTTTACAAGGTACTAAGTAATTGATGTGATCCCATCTAGCTTTTTGGTCCAAAGCTTCCACATCTAGAGGAATTATTTTGTCAATCCAGGCTTGGGCCATTACTAGTGGCATCAAAAATCAACCCCTTAGTAAATTACTAGTGAAATTATGGATCCTAACCTAGACCATGAGCTTGAGTTGAAGTTTGTTTATTCCACTAATTTTTTTTTAATTTTAAATCTGATCGGAGAACAAGTTCTATAATGATTGAATTGAAAAAGAAAATGCTTTTTCTATTTCACAAGTTTTCTCATTGGAATAAAATGAAAAGAAAATTTTCTTCCTTTTTGTCTTGAACTTCGATTTTCTAGCAGGTCAAAGCAATACACCACAGTCAACCATTTTAACCAATTCTGATCAAGTACAAGTGTATGCCTCTATGTTGCCTACAATGATCAAATGGCATGACTCTGTTCGAGTTTGTTGACAGATTAGTCAAGTTAAACCATTTCAACATGTGTAGGACTTGTAGCGCTTGAGAAGAAGTAAAAGTTGTACATTTAAAAGACTAGCTTCAAGATTCCAATGACTAAGTTTGTTCAGTATCCTAATTTTGTGGACATGGGCCAGATTGCATAAGGCACTAGGCCTAGCTGAATTTCACTAATGCATCTCATTCTGAGAGTCACGAGCAATTACTGACAAATATCAAGCATGCATCCAGATGGAAGAATAAGAGAGGAAGAGGAAGTTATCTAGAATATGATGTGGAAAGTCCTTCAAACAAGTATTGAAAATGTGGACATTATGTCTGTGCAATAAAATTGTGACCTAAGGCCTAAAATTTCTGAGAATGCCTTTTTCCTATACTCCCCTTTACAATGATCCTCAATTTAGATTTAGTGAAGGGGGAAGGGAAACAAATGACAGGAAAGGAAAAGTTCCACAAGATTTTTACAAGTTAATGCACCAACTGTAGAAAAATATAGATTAAAGTTCAAAATGTAGTTCTCAGCAGGATTAACCTAAATTTTGCAACTACAAAACATGTATAAACCCAAAGAAGAAATACAATTTCAATTTGATGTTTAAAAGTTGAATTGGTTCCATATAGACAACATTCTACAAGTAAATAAATATGTACATGTAAATAGAAATTTAAAAAACTAAAACTGAAAGTTAATTTAAAAATGGGCAACTACTAAAACTTTATTTAAGGATGAAGTTAATTAAAGTGAACCAAGATAATGTTAGATTAAAATCTGGGGCCTAGGGGTAGTTGTCAACAATACAAAGTCCAATGGTGAAAGAATAAATTTCAGAAATGTTTTGGCTAAAATTGAAATTGGAACAATTTTTTTGCTTGTCCAGACCAAGTCACCGTTGGTTCCAATTTTTCAGTTGAACTAATGAGCAGCTCTGGTTTTCTATACACTAGAAAAGACAGATAATAGTTCAAGTACCTCAACCCAAGTCTTGAGGACAACAGGTTTCTTAGCAACAATAGCTTCAAGTAGATCTTCTTTCACTGGCATGAGTTCATCCACAAGAACATGTGTGCAGTCTTCGCTGAATTGGTAAGTGATCTGAGCGCCTGTCATCAAAGATTTAAGTGACCAATTATGATATGTGAACAACAAGGCTAAAGAGATTCTAAGCAATAGCTAAAAACTTGGACTAAGAACAGAAATGCCTTAGCTATAGCTAACATCAGTACAGCTGTAAATGTTACACAAAAGAAATTTAAAAATGTTTCACAAATAAGAAATATGAAAGGAAGCAGAAACCTATGGAGAATCTTTAAAAAGGGTGCTGCTCAGTAACCTACTGATGAAACCTTCTTGGGACTCAAGGAAGTAGAGGAAAAAGTAACAGAAAGTATTCATGAGAGGAAAACAAGGTTCAACTAATCTAAAGGTGGCATATTGCGCAATTCAATATAAGTTTTTAGTTTTTAGTAATACATTTCCTTTCTTCTTATGCACATATCCATTCATATATCATTCTAGAGCACAAAGATAGAAGCAAGCAGACAACAAATCATAGTGAAGAAAATAAAAATTGCCCACATGTAAATGGTTACACTTCAAATATGAATATAAACCTTTAAGGTAATCTTGAGCTAAAATGGTGTGGCTTACTAACCGATGGATGAAATTTTTTCTTGTAAGGGGTCATTCACTTGAAAGGACTCAGCACAGTAGAGGAAAAATACAAGTGGAACAAAAGAAAACCTGGCCAAAAAAAAAGTTTCAACCAAAATGGTTATATCACAGAAACCATAGCAGCACGGTTGCTTAAGTTCGAATTCACACCAAAAGGATTAAGCTAACTAATAGGAATCAAATCACAACCACGGCTGTCCCAGAGTTGAAACCATATCATTATATTCACTGGAGAATATTAAACAAATAAAAGAAAACTGAACAGTCATAAATCAAAGAGCTAAAAACAGAAGATCGTGAACTTACCTGTAAGTTGCATTACCAGCTCCAAAGGAAACCAAGTCCCCATTCTTTAAAGTGATTTCTTTATTGGGGAACTCATGGACCTTATCCTTTGACCCAAGACTTCTATTGATGAATGTTCCATACTTGGAGCAATCCCGAATGCGGACCTTTGTGGATATGGTGGAACCCAATGAACAAATCATTTCATCGACAAGAATTTCAGCATGGACGCGGGAAACTCCTTTGTCCTTGTTGATAATTACATCACAACCTGAAGATGGAAATCATTGATATGCATAAGAGAGTTGAATAGAAGAGAGGAGGCCACCACCATGTTAGAAAAGTGCTGCAAGTACCTTTTCGTCCAACTTTATATGATCCCTTTGTGAAAATGTAACATCTTTCTTCACCTGTCGTAAGAAATCATCCAGCACTCAATAAAAAGAACAGCTTTTTGCTACTTCCAGTTGAACTTCAATACCCAATATCATAGCAAGAACTTGAATGCCTACTATATCACAATAACAAATAACAGAGAAAAGGAAGCAAACAAAAGACTAAACAAAGAGAGGATGCCTGAAAGAGGATCGGCGGGAGACAGAGCCCAGACCATCGTCCCGTCCTTCTCGCTACTCTAGGTGTTGTCTCACATAACTCAAATTTAAACTAATTCAGTTTTAAATTGAATATTATAACTCTTAACAAAATAACAAGAATAAGGACCTTATTAAACTCGTACATAAAGTTCAATTTGTTAATATTTGCACTTAAATTATTATAATATTTGTCTAAGTAATGAAACTTTAATTTCTTTCACAAATATCTAAAATCTCAAATTATGGTTTGTAGATAGAAAACTTATAAAATTTTAATTTTATTTAATTTTATAATTTTAGATAGAATTACTAAAAATAATAATAAAATACACAAACTTTTAATTTATATCAAACTAACTCAATGTTAACCCTAAATTTAATAATGCTAAGGAAATATGTCGCATCAGTAAAAAAATTAAATAAATGGAATACAAGTAGAAGGTTGGTGACATGTAAAATAAAAGATTTAGAAGTAAGGTAAATTATATATGGGATAATTAATCTTAGAGTGTCCAATCTTTTAAGTTTTTTTAATATTGTGTCTGATCTTTTAAAATTTTAAATTGAGTGATCAATCTGTTAAAATCTTAACAGTTGAGTTGAAAATGTTAGTTATACTAATAATTTGTTGATTTGGATAACAAAATCTTTGTTTTTTTTTTTGTTGTTTGTGAAATGGAGATGTCTACCTAAACTATTAAGGTCTTGAAAGATTGATCACTCAGATTGAAATCTTGTAGCCTAGAAGTAGCCTTTATATGGATTCTATTACCAATGGCAATGGGAGAATAAACAAGGTTAGAAGAGATAGGCCCTGTTTGGTAAATAGCTTTTAAGTCAAATATTGGCAGTTTGAAATATTTTAACTGTTTGATCATATTAAACAGCCAATGGATATGTTGGTAACCAGCTAATTGGGTTGGTGGATTAACCCAATCAGTTAATTTTTAAAAAGCTCTTGTGTAGGAGCATTTTGCTCTATTGCTGAAAATGTAATATACAAACGGTCGATTATACCCTTTAAGTTATTATTATTACTTGCATTTCTCTGCAACCAAGGAAGCCATGCATGAATGAAACCAACATACATGAATAAAGCCATCAACAAAACCATGCATGAATGAAGTCATGCTATTACTTGTGCCCTTTAAATTTATTCTGCAAAGCCATGCATGAAGTATGCTAGCATATTACTGTAGCTTAATTTATTTTGAATTATGCCATAGTAACATGGACTATATTACTGTAGCATAATTCAAATAAATTCTTAATTCATCAGTCTCTCGGGAGGTTATGCAGCAGCCATTCTTCTCAACTCATATGCTTAACAGGCTTGGAAAAGCTCCAAGATCAATTCTCCATTCCATGTGTTTCTCGGCAACTAAGGAAGCTATGTATGAACGAAGCCAACGTACATGAAAGAAGCCATCAACAAAAACATGCATAAATGAAGCCATTCTATTACTTGTGCCCTTTAAATTTATTATGCAAATCTATGCATGTAGTATGCTAGCATGTTACTATAGCTTAATTTCTTTTGAATTATGCTACAATAATATGATAGCTTAATTTATTTTGAATTATACTATAATAACATGGTCCATGTTACTTAACATAATTCAAAATAAATTCTTAATTCATCAGAGTCTCTCTCGGGAAGTTATGCAGCAGTCATTCTTCTCAATTCATGTGCTTAACAAGCTTGGAAAAGCTCCAAGCTCAACTCTCCATTCTATACATTTCTCTGCAAGTAAGGAAGTCATGTATGAACGAAGCCAACAAAACCATGCATGAATAAAGCCAATGAAATAAATTCTTAACTCAAGGAATGCTAGTTATGGGGAAGATCAAGTGGAACCAAACAAGGATAGAGCCTCCAATATAGGAGTTTGATAGAGAGTGAACATCCTAACCACTTTGCTTCGCATTCTTATTTAAACCCTCCAGGTGATGTCTATCATCGTTAATATTATTAGTGTTAATGGCATCATCATCAAGACCTAACAAGCAATTGATGGAAGTTGAATCAGAGAAGCCTTTATTCATAACCCAGTAGTAAGGATGGCAAAACCAGCCCGGCCTGGCCCACTTTTGGCTTAGGTTGACTAGGCCACGGGCAAGCCAAGGGCCAAGCCCATTACTTCTAAAACGACGTTCTTTTGTCAAGAATGACATAGTTTTGGAAGTTTTTGCTTAAAAAATAAATGGCAACAAGCCGGGTTGGGTTTCCATAGCCCGGGGTCAGGCTGGGCCTGGGGCGCATTGACATTCCTACCCAGTAGTAGCCCCATTCAAAGCGTTCAAGAATCAGTCCTCGGACTTGTTACCGCTCTCTAGAATTAGCCCAATAGACTGCGTTGAGTCAGGCTTGAAGAGAAAGAGAAAAAGATGGATTCTCAGTGGTCTCGAGGAGGAGGAATTAAGGGCGTTAGTGTTAGTATGATCGTATTTGTCAATCATGTTTTCTAAGTCCTCGTCGATAGTGACCGAGATAAGGTAGTCCAAGTCTTCACTAGGTAGTTGGTATTTGAGAGTGAACAACCTATTGCTTAGTTAAGGAATTTGACATTAATAGTTATGTCTTAAGATAATATATATTATATTATTAAGCAGAGACAAATATGGTGAGTTATGAAGATGGTAATGGTTCATAAATTAAATGTTAATGAGTGAAGTTTTATGCTTTTTGGTCGTTTGAAAGTAAAGAAGCCACCAAAGAATCGATTCTCTGTAGCTACAAATATGGGTTTTCTGGATTTGCTGCAATCTTGACTAAATTTTCAAGCCAAGTATATTGCAAGTGTCATTAATGTTAAGGAACTATGAACTCTGCTTATTTAGCACAATCTGTTACTTGTAGAAAGTTGCATTCATTTCTCTGTTTATCGGTGTGTTCCTACAGACTGTATTTATAACTTAAATCTACTCTTTGTATTTGCTGATTGTTACTTTCAAAAGCTTATTGCATTTAACTTCATTTATTACTCACAACGCCCCGTTATCTGTTTTTCACCTTTAAAATCGAAAAGCTAGAGTAGAACATTACAACACATTAATACGCAACGCTCTCCCTAAACTTCACTGACACTCAAAGTGAAAAAAGTTACAATGGTGTTTCGATCAGATTCTGACCATTGACATCTTCCATATTCTCTAGTAAGTTCATCCTCTCGCTTCCCCCTTCTCACTTTCGTATTTTTTTGTTTTTAAAGGAATAAAAAAGATTACAACGCGTCACCTTCTCTGTCACTTGTTAGTGACCATCGTTAGTTGTTTCCATCCTTTATCGCATGTCGTTCTCCTTTTTCTTCGCCTACTAGCAATTTTCATTAGGTAGCTTGTGTTAGACTCAGTTTCTCGAGCCTAACTCGGACTTGCTTACTTGCTCTAATACCAACTCTGTTAGACCCGGTTTCTCGAGCCTAACTCAGACTTGCTTATTTGCTCTGATACCACATCTGTGTGACCCCGGTTATCGGAATCCCACTCAATGCTTACTTATTCGCTTTGATACCAATAATCTGTCGGGCCCTGATTCCGGAACCTAACTACTCATACATAATTATTCATGTTTCCTCTGATACTATACTTGTTACTTTCATGCATACAGAATATCTTACTATGTAAGTTATCTTCTAGAGATAACACCTTGATCATTTTCGGGTTATCCTCTCAAAACTCCCCTTTTTATTAGTCTCCTTGCTTGCGTCTCATTTTCGGCTTCCCTTCGTCTCATTTTTATCGTCTCATTTCTATCATCTCATTTCTATCATCTTCGAAGTCTGTGAACAGTAACACAGACAATAGTCTGTGAAC
>JANZXR010000007.1:888576-899707 GCA_027575705.1 Erythroxylum echinodendron
CATGGGTAATTTTTGGAGATGGAGGTGACCTATTATTGGAAGACGAGGTGGGCTTGGAGGTAGGTTTTTCCTTGTAGTACTATTTCGGTAGAATATTTGAACAACAAAGATAAAGAGAAGAGAAAGTGCAAGTGCAAGGTAAAGGATTGTGTCGGCCATATTCGCTACCCTTGGTTGCCTTAGTTGCTAGGAAGCTCATGCAGTGCAGTTATGGCGTCCATAGGGCATGTATATATGGACAACTCCCCCCCTGACTCCAAAATTGTTTATTATTTTCTCCTGATGCGTGGGGCCAATAATTTTCTACGTTGGGTTAGGTGTGAACTTTTGACTCGTAGTTTTTTTTTTTTTAAATTGCTGCATGACCTTTGAGTTTGAGGACTTACAAAAATAATTAAATAATAAAAATAATATTATTAAAGGGGACTTTCTAGTTTCTACAACTTGATTCACGTGCATAAACATAGTCTTTAATGAAAGATAAGATAATAATATAATAATTTTATGAAGTCCAAAGTTTATCAATTTCCTTAAAAAGGCTGTTCGAGTTGGACTAAGAAAAATCATTGATCAAGTCCCAGCAAATTCAATGTCAACTACACGTTTAATACACCAATATTAAAGTATTGAAAAGATGAAACTTAGGATAGAATGTCGGACCTAAACTTTGATACGTATCTAATAAGCATGCATAGGCTCAGTAAGTCTTCAAATCCATCGCCATGTCTTGAAAATCGCCTAGACTGATAAATATTTCAGCACGTCAAATATCTCACATCATAAGTATATATCTCTAATAGATATCTTCAATAATTAAAAATACAATAATAAAAATTTTGAACCGGCTAATTTTTTTGTTCAGTTTTTAAATTTTCGAATCGATTTACTTTATAATAACTTTAGTTGTTAAAAACTTACCAGTTTATTAATTAATCGGTCAATTTTTATAAATTAATAAGTTATTATAAACTAAAATAAATTAATTAACTTTTATTTAGCAATTTTCTTTTTCAATTAAACTTCAATTTTTTTTATGGATAAGGATAATCTCTTTCAATTAAATTTTAAATTCTTTAATTTTATTCAATCTTTAGTTAATTTTATGACAATCTGATACCGACTAAATCTTTTAAACTTTAAATCTCTTGTTTTATTGATTTCGTTCGTCTATATAAAATGTTTTGAAATATCCAAATGAATTTTTATAAGAAAGCGTAACAATTTTCAAGCATATGTTTATTGGCATAAATAACTTAAAAAACTTTTTTGAAAGTATATATTTTATACATAATGAGCCTTGAAATGAACAATATAAAAATAATTACATTAAATTATGGCAATTAAATCAAAAATTAGCCTTCCATGGTAATTTCTAAAATGTTGAGGTTGTTATTACCAACACGTTCCGCAAATAAGGCCAGTTAAGTAAATTCATAAAGAGAATGTTTGATCGACGTCAAAATTATAAACAAATGTAAAATACGTGTTAATTTCTCTGCCACCGTTGCTATTCCTCTTAAGCTCTAATTGGACGGATTATCCATATTTAGGGCCGAGCATGGGCACAGCGGGTACTCGCTCGGAGCTCATCTTTATAAATAATAAAATAGAGTTTTTTTTATCCTTATAAAAAATAAAATGAAACAAAATATATTCTATTCTTGATTTCATAAAGAACAAAAAATAAGTCTATATTTCGTTTATTTTATTCTTTATAAAAGCTCAAAAATAAGTAAAAATAGGAATTCATTTTTTACTTTACCAAAAACCTATAAAATATCAGAAACAGCCATGTCTATATTAATCTCTAGGTCGACCAGACCTCAAAATTTCCTATAAAAATATGACTAATTAAAATAAAATTAGTTTAATTTTAATTTAAACTTAATTGAATTTAGGTTTTTCAATTTTAAATTATTTTTAAAATATTATATTAAAATCGAACTAAATTGAAAATTGAAAATTTAAATTATTTTTATTTTAAATTTAAGTAGAATTTAAATTTTAATCCAAAATTTAATCAAACTAAATACTGATGGATGCGCCAACCTAGACCCTTTTGCCGCCTCAATTGATCTGTGCTCCAAACATGGCCTCTTAGTTATGATAAACTCCATAAGGGATTCCACGTCCGGCATAGACATGCAAGAGTTCTTCGTATCTACGCTTCAAGGGCAAAGATCAAGTGAGGAGTTCCGTTTGCTATCGTCCAGCCAAGACGACTGACCCTATTAAATATCAATTGTTGGATTATAAAATTTTTATTTATTATAATCATTCTTGTTCATTTTACATACAGATAAATAAGTAGAACCTATATCCTTACATCGTATAAATAACAATAATTAGTATTCACCATAACTCATCTTTCTACTTTCCTCCTTGCACTCTTTCTTCTATAAGACAATTTGACCCTTAGGGGCAATTTTGTAATTTTCTCATAAGATGGACAATTATTAATTATAATTTTAGTTTTTCAATAAATTACCGGTTATATTACACAATTTGATCCAGATAAAGGTAATACAGTGGCCGAATAAATGATCTACATTAATAGGTTCGGGTGAAAAATAGGTCTCTTTTAGTGTAGATCTGGTCTATATCGATCTTGTGATGGGAAAATCGATATGAAAACTATATAAATAGGTTATAGTTTTCTGCAGTTGCTTAAGTCATTCACGAGCATTCAGAACTCTGACCTGTTAAGAAGGCTCGTGTTTTGAGAAAATTGCTGAAAGACCTAGATCATGATCCGATGAATGTTTTTTATATAAATTCTGGAGAGATTCAAACTCGTTTGGCAGTCGAAAACAGCTTGAGAAAACGGGATAGAACTGAAACTAGATATTCCACATTTCTTCGTTTTTAATCCTTTTACAACAGATCCTGAATACGTAATAAGTTCTGTTTTACTTATTACATCTTCAATATGTGAACTTTCAGAGATGTTGATAGATAACAATAACGAGGTTGATATGTTGATATCTTTGAGTTGAGGGGTTTGATATCTTTGAGTTGAGGGGTGGGTGGATACGTTACTGATTACTTTGAATATCGGACAGAAAAAGATGAATTATGCCAATTCAAACTGGCAGCTGCCATTCAAGTGCATATATATCTATCCTCTAGTCCTGATGGAGATTTGGTCGTAATTATTTTTTATAGGGAAGCTTTAGTAATGGAACTTCATTTCAGGGAATTACAGTTCGTTTGGTTGGTAGAGGACCAAATTTGAATGTATGATTATTAGAACATTAGATGGCGATCTAATATGTATCCACACCTAAAATTCAAACAAGTTAAGGAGTCCCAATGGGCAGCTCACATGGACGAATTTTGAATTGGCAATGCTGCCTTTCATACTGATTATCTGAATCATGTGCCCTTTTAAGCCTCATCTAAGACACTTTTAAAATAGGAATTAGTAATTTGTGAAATTTAAATTTTAGTTGGGCTATTACAAATATAAAATAAAGATTGATTTTTTTAGTAATATATTCATGCCATTCCCTTTTTTATTCAAAATATTACGTAAATGATTTGACTAATAACCAAAGAATGTAGTTCTGCAATATATATGTTATGTCGAATTTGCAGCAGCTGTAAATTTTCCAAATTATAATCACAAACAGAAAAATTATATATGCAACAAATAAATCGACACAAGAAATTTGGTAACGTAATTTAACTCACAAGGCCTACATTTGCGGAACTTTTACCTAACTTAATTAACTTTTACCAAAATCCAACAGTCTTATATAAGGTTTTACTAAGACTTAATACTAAGACTTAAGCACAAGAGTCTTATATAAATAGATAAATACATAGTACGTAATTATAGGTAAAAGAAAATGTCACTATTCACATTTTTAATTGAAAGTATAATTGTTACAAAAAAAAATTGATTAATAAGAGAGTGGTCCCATTAAATGAAATCAAGCTTGTTATCAGTTATAAAATTTAGAGCTTCAATGGTTAATCAGCATTTGAGGTATAGAAAATCAGATATAAATCCTTCTGTTTTGACTAAACTTAGGTTGGATTGAAGAAGTCACCAAATTCATCACCATGTCCTATAAAATATAGTACATGGTAATATCTCAACAATCCATTAAAATACGACAAGTCACATCAAATTGTAGTACATATGCATTTCATCAACATAGATTGTCTTTTAATGGCTGGTAACTTTACGAATATAATGTCGTTCAAGTCAGAAAAAAAAACTAGAGTCTACACGGACCAAGCATAATTTTCGTGTGTCGATCACGATGAGAATCAAGAAACGAAGATTTTAGTGACACACATTAAACATGAGAGGAAAAAACGAAGCAATTATTGAAGCACGGATGGGATTACATGTCAATATTCAAAATATGGCACCAGTGAGGTAACACCATCCGTTTTTTGCGACCAGAACTGGAAGTTAAAGAGTGTATACCAAAAACATAAAAGTGTTCAACGGTGTGACGAAATCAGCTGAGGTTCAATGTATACCTAGTTACCATTGGCATGACATTGATGTTCCCAATATACGTTGAAAACTAAAGTATATTTCTTCCCTATTATAACTTTGAGCCTCAGGATATATCTGGGCTAAAAGTTCAAATTGAGGCTTAATCTTTTTGAGTTTAATTAATTTAGAGAATTAATTCCAAATCAGCTCATTTAAAGATTATCATTTTACGGATCTGCTCAATTAAAGATTTTTTTTGACGAAAATTAGGGAGTGTTTATATGCAGCTCGTTTAGTGTTTACATGCCATTTTAACATACGTTATTTAGTATGGAAGTCAGGTGGATTTTAACAAAAAAATTAAATAATTGCTTAAAAATCTAACTTAAAAAACAAAAAACGCTTCCCTCTTCTTCTTCAACAAATGTTTGTCGTAAATAATCCTAAAATCGTTAATGAACAGATGTTTCATCCTATTTTTCTTCCCTCAGTTGTGCCTTCACTCCAATCCCTGGACGCATCATCGCTTGTGTCTTCTTGGTAGTTTGAGTGTGAATGGGCAGTAAGATTTTTGGAGGTGAATGGGCGGTAAGGTTTTTGGAGATCTGAAACATACATGTGCTCTGATTGAAGACCGAAGTAGGTAATAAGAGTCATGGTCCCTTCTACGTTTTGTATTTAAATTTATGATGTTTTCATAACCACTTTATTCCTTTGCCCTAACAATGTTACATTTATGTAAATAATTTCGTCTTCTTTAAATGAGTTTGATTATTGGGTTGAATAGCATGTTGACGATAATTGGTTTTCATGAAAATTTCTATTATACATTTGGATATAGGATATGATCAGATTTTCTATTATACATTTGGTAGTTATCCATGTTTTGATATTGTGTATGCGCTAGGTATGACATTCATGGAAGATGTGCAGATTATTAGGAACAAACAAATTCAGTTCTGTAGGCATCATTTAGCTATCAGTGGGTGCACAATCAATATTAGAGCATTGTCCTGTAATAGCTGAGAATGAGCTCAAGTAGTAGTTCTTCAAGGTAATGAGGTTGATTAGAGGATTTAATTTGGTTGTGATTTTGTGTTGGGCTGGAATTTTTAAAATTTTCAACTTTGGTTGTAGGCGGACACGTTCTAAGCTTGATATGAAGTCATACAAGCTGATTTCTTCAACTTATCCAGTTAAATGGGACTATAATAGAGAGGCTAAATATTGTTACTGTAACTTGAAAGCACCTAGATGGACTTTGATTGATGAAAATCTAGGAAGAAGATTTTATGGCTGTCGACTCTTTCCGGTAATTTCGATACATTTTTATATTGTTTTAGCTAAATATGTTCATATATTTCATTAACAAAATATCGCTTTTTCTTTGATGGTAGAGTGAAAATGTTTGTGGATTTTATGAATTACATGATCAAAGATTTTGTCCAAGAGTAAGAGAGATTATTTTAGAGCTGAAAAGCAGAGAGAAGATGCTATATCGTCAAAATAATCTATTGAACGTGGAAGTGACAGAGTTAAGAGAGAATGTAGTAGAAATTGTGCAAGATGAAAGGATTGCAAAAAAGTTGAAGTTGAAGAATAAGTTAGTTGCTATGATAGCTAGTTATAAACACAATCAGCAAAGTGTTAGAAATGGAGCGTTTGTTTAAGCTTGTGTTTAGTATTGTTGCTTATGTTTGTCAGTCTAAATAATGAAGACAAAAAAGGCAATAGTTGTACCTGTAAAACCTTACCTGGAAATGGTTTCATGTACTAGAATGCAGTAGAAATTGTGCAAGCTGAAAGGATTGCAAAAAAGTTGAAGTTGAAGAATGAGTTAGTTGCTATGATGACTCGTTATAAAACACAATCAACAAAGTGTTGGAAATGAGGCACTTGTTTAAGCTTGTGTTTAGTATTGTTGCTTATATTTGTCAGCCTAAATAATGAAGACAAAAAAGGCAATAGTTGTACCTGTAAAACCTTACCTAGAAATAGTTTCATGTACTAGAACAATGTGTAAATATTCTTCACCTAAGCAGATATTGGAAAGTGCAAATTGTTAGATGTTTGAACATCTACTGTATTACTAATTTGATGTTCTTACCTAAGCAGGTTTGATGTTATATATAGTAGGCTGAACATGTTTGATGTACTAGGCAGAAGATGTTTGATATTTCAACATTTGGTAAGGAATATAATTTAGCATACAATTGAAATAACTTCAATTATAAGTTTTTGGAAGTTGCTCAAATTCAATATATGAGATAATTGAGAACAATTATAAGTGAATATTGCCCCTATGTTGCTTGTCAGGTCTCTGACTTAGATATGGTTGGGTACCCTTTTACTCGGGAGATGGGACGAGGAACAAGTAGATGGGTGGAAGAAAGATTGGATAGAGCAGTAGTTAATCAAAAGTGGCCAGACTTGTTCAATTCAGCTATTCTCACCAATTTGGAGACGTCCACTAGCGATCATAGTCTTATTTTCATAGAGCTTAATCGCAGGTCATTTTTTCATGGAATTCGATGCTTTAAATTCGAAAATACTTGGTTAAGGGAACCTATGTGTGAGCAGATTGTTGAGGACGTTTAGCAGGAAAGGGTTGGTTTGTCCATGCAAGAGAAGATTATATGATGTGGGGAGCATTTAGCTCAGTGGGGTAGCAAGATTACTGGGAACTTTAATGGGAGAATTAAACGTTGTAAGGTGGACCTCCAGAAACTAAGAAAGTGTAGAGATGAGGCATCTATAGGATGGTATAAGGAGGAAAAAGCTAAGCTCTTTGAGGTTTTAACTTAGAAGCAGATCTTTTGGCGCCAGTGATTAAAACAATTTTGTCTATAAGTAGGAGATCAGAAAAGCAAGTATTTTCATGCTTAAGCGAACGCTCGAAAAAGAAATAACCAGATTGTTCGACTTCAAGACAGTAACGGTATGTGGTATGATTGGGATCATGGTTTGTCTGATTTGGTAACTGGTTATTTCAATGATTTGTTTACTGCTTCATCTTCGGATTGTACTGCCATTCTTGACTGTGTTGAGCCAATGATTACCAAAGATCAAAATATTAAGTTGAGTAGGCCTATGTTAGATGAAGAAGGAAGGAGGGCTTTATTTCAGATGCATCCAAATAACGCTCCGAGCCCTGATGGTATGACTCCTGGATTCTATCAGAAACATTGATCAGTAATGTGTAGCAATGTGTGTGGCTTGGTTAAGGATTTCTTTGGTCAAGTTAGGCCTCCTGATGGACTAAATGATACAAAAGTGGTGTTAATTTTGAAGAAGAAGCATCCCTTATCAATGGGAGATCTTAGGCCAATTTCTTTATGTAATGTCTCGTACAAAGTGGCTTCTAAAGTGTTAGCTAATAGGATCAAGAGAGTTCTTGATGATGTTACCTCAGATATGCAGAGCGCGTTCATTCTAGGAAGGCTCATTTCTGACAATATTATGGTATCCTTTGAGATTTTGCATTATTTGAAGAAGAAGCGAAATGGAAAGAAAGGATATATGGCTTTAAAATTGGACATGAGTAAAGCATATGATCGTATTGAATGGGAATTTTTGGTGCATATGATGGAGAGGATGGGTTTTCATAGGCGGTTTGTTCAGCTTATTCAGTGTTGTATTTCCTCAGTCCAGTGTACAGCAGTGAGTGTGGGTAGAGAACTGGGTCCTGTTATTCCTTTACGTGGTCTTCACTAGGGGGATCCTCTTTCCCCTTATTTGTTTATCATGTGTGCGGAGGGGCTATCTACGTTAATAAAAAAGTATGAGAGGAATGCCTTGCTTCTTGGGGTGAAGGTTGCTCAGGGTGCACCGCTAGTATCTCATATGTTCTTCATCGATGATAGTTATTTATATTCTCGGGCTAGTGTTGAAGAAGCTGGGTGCATTATTCGACTTCTTGGTCAATATGAGTGGGCATCAGGTCAACAAATTAATCGTGCTAAGTGTTCAATCTTTTTCAGTACGAATACAGATGTGGGGATGCGCCATCAAGTGTGTACTATGCTTGGTATTCCTAAGACTACAAAGACGAGTAGTTATTTACGTTACCAAGTATTATTGGGCACAATAAGAATGTCATAGTAGGGTTTTTAAAGGACAAAGTTTAACGTCGTATTCAAAATTAGGAAGGGAAATTGCTTTCTAAAGCTAGTAAGGAACTCCTTATTAAAATAGTGGTTCAATCCCTTCCTAACTATGCTATGATCATGTTTTTACTGCCATTAGGGATGCGTGATGAGATTGAGTAGATGATGGTACGGTTTTGGTGGAATCAAAAGATAGGTCAGAAGCATGGTTTTCATTGGATGTCTTGGGATAGGATGTGTAGAAGGAAGAGTGCAGGAGGACTGGGGTTTCGAAATCTACATGATTTCAATATTGCTTCACTCGACAAACAGCTGTGGCGTTTATTGTTGAGGCCTGAGTCTTTGGTTGGTAGGATTTTCAAGGCTCGTTGGTACCCTTTGGGCTCTCCTCTTACAGCTGAGTTGGGCTCCAATCCTAGCTTTATTTGGAGGAGAATAAGGGAGAGTCAAGAACTGCTTTAGGGTGGTGTCCGTAGATGTATTAGGAGGGGGTCGGATACTGAAATTTTGGAGTCTCCTTGGCTTCCTCACGAGCTTAATCTATTTGTCACCACTTATCATCCTTCTCTTGTTGGTCGAAAGGTGAGTTGCCTTATGAAGTTAGGTTTGGTTGAGTGGGATTTGGAGGTTATTCAAGGCATCTTCAATGCTAGAGATTGTGACCTTATTTGTAGTATTACCCTTTCTGATTCGAAGCAAGAAGATCATTGGTATTGGATGAAGGAGTCATCGGGCTATTATACAGTTAAAAGTGCCTATTTACTACTTCAATAACTCAAACGCCACAATGATCAAGCGGATAATTCGGGATTGTGGAGGAAAATATGGAACTTGAAAATTAACCCTAAAGTGAAGAATTTTTTTATGGCGTGCGTGTAGTGGCTGTCTCCCTACCAATGTTCAATTAGGTACTAAACATGTGCCTGTTACACCTACTTGTTACTGTGTAATGGTGCGTCAGAGTCAATTTTACATGGTCTAGCTGTCTATAATTTTGCTTCAGCTTGTATACAAAAGGCAGGATTTGGATTGATTTAAGAAGCTTGGTCTTCTTTTTCTGCTTGGTTGCAAGGAATGTTTAGTGTTGGTGACAGGGAGAAATGGCAGCAGATTGGTATGGTTTATTGGGGTGTTTGAAAAGCCCGTAACCTTTGGGATCAGTTGAAGAAGTAGTACTTCAGGCTTGTGTATATCTTGAGGAACGGGAGAAAGCGCATAAAAAATTTGAGACTCCATCTGATGCTAATATTGTAGAGGATGGCTTAACGCACTGGTTGGGAGACGTACAAATATAAAATTTTTGGCTTTGTTTAGATCATTCGAGTCCAATTTTAATGTGTCCGAAATTTAAATCCACATCCTTTGAAGGTCTCGATGCGCTGTTGTAGTGTGTTCATAAACACATTATGAGATTGGCATTGAGGAGAGCAGATCCGCTCTTCCAGACCTGCTATGCCATGCTGTGTCCATCAGATCCCAAACGTCCAACTTATTGTGTTCGATGACTGAGATTTGGTGGGCATAGCAGAACGAGAACAGCCCTGCTGCGTCCGGTATTGAGATGAACGGACAAATTGAATAGTGCCAAATGCCAATCATTGGCGATGGATGATTAATGCAAAGGCAAATATTATAATATTATAATTTATAGACAAATAATTAATACAAGTATTATCAATAATATTAGTTATTAAAATTTTAATAATTTTACTGGTTCTGATTTTTGTTTCGAAAATCATAAATAATAAGATTTATGACATTTGAAAAAAAAATTTGTGAAAGAGAATTTCTCATCTTTTCGGTTCATGGCTTTATATAAATTAAAGAAATTAGAAAATTCTTGTGGAATGTTATTGCAATAATATTTGTTAGATTCATTTGATAGGAACTGAAAATTAAATTGCTAGGTTTAAGTATAAGAACATTAATTTAAAACATTGTCTCACAATTTTTTTAAAAAATAAAAGAAATTATATTAATCATTAGAAAAGCTATCACACCATTATTGTCAAGTCACTGTTTCATCGTAAAAGCTTAAGCTATTATGTGAGGTCAAATTAATTGATTTATATATTTACTAATATACCCCTTCAAGTAAAAGTTCTTTAAGCTTAAAACTTGTACAGATTCACTCTATCATATGCTAAATAATAAGTAGATGGTAAGATTTGAACTCACGATCACTTGATCACAGGGACTCTGATATCATATTAAGTCACTGTTTCACTACAAAAGCTTAAACTATTAAGTGAGACCATTGAAAATATATAGTAAAAATCCTTTTACTTCTTTTCATACATGAGCATTGAAAAGCCTTGTACATTTTTACTAATTTAGTATATTCCAATTCTTATAAAAATAGAGATACTTAATATCTCGCTACAAATTGTTATTGACATTTATAATACCTAATGTTTTAAAATTCTATAAGATAATATATTTAAAATTTAAAGTTTAATAACCATCATAAAATAAGTGTTAGGATATATTACATATATCTTTTATTTAATTTTGGCATTATTTATTAATTGGACATATAAGATATTAGTTGGATATTGACTTGGATTCA
>JANZXR010000007.1:899807-938029 GCA_027575705.1 Erythroxylum echinodendron
TTCTTAAGCTATATACCGAAAATGCCCTCAATTTCCTCTCAATGCATTTATTCCATAAGCTATTTTGCTTAAGTTAATGGAAAAAATTTTCAGGGGGCCGACAGCGTGACTTATCTTCCTTAGTATGTTGTAGAAATAGAATGACTAAAGAGGGACAAATTGATGTAAGCTAGAGGATTGTGATTCTAATAGTGGCCATAGGAGATCGAAAGAAGAAATAAAAACCAAAGAAGGAAAAAGCGCTTATATACTGAGTTTATATTTTTATAATGTGTTATGCACTGTAATTATAACCATTAAATGCATAGTAACCATGCATTGACATTTGGATAAGATGTTTACCTACTGATTAAAATAATAAATATTTAATTTTTGGTCCAAAATTTTGTGTTTCTTCTCGTTACTATGTCAAGAGGTTCAAAAGATTTTATAAAAATTAAATTAAAGAAGTAGTAATATGATGATAAAAGAAGCAATCTTTAGATTTTGACAGTCCAATTTTTCTAGTAAGCCCATTCGGTGAACTTGTATAGGAGGGATACATTGGATGTTGTGTTCTTTATATGAATCTTTTTTTCCATGTAAAGCCTAATTTTTAAATTAAGCTAAAAAGGATCTGAATGAAAGTTAAAAAAGAAAAAATCCTAAAGTTCCAAAAGAGATTTCCACCAACTAGAGTCATGGTTAGAATAAAAAGATATTGATCATGTTCATAAGATCTTAGAGAACAGAACTAATGTTGAACTCCACTATCAACGAAAGCATGAAAAATGTTTTTTTTTCAATAAAATTATGAACAAAGAGATAGAAATATTTGATTATTTATTCAAATATATGATGATAAAAGAAGTAATCTTATTAGAAATATATATTTGACTATAGAGGACATTGCAAATTGAATAACTAGTATATATAATCTTCTCTCATCTTTTATGATTAGATGGCATCATCACAAAAAGGAAATAAAGGAGAAAGTCAAGGGAGAATGATATAGGCACAAACCCAAAAGAAACACTTCCTATCTTTTGTAACATTTGTAACCAATATATTCAAAGGAGTAAGGGAAAACGTGGTGGAGTTATTTGTTAAAGGTTACGATGGAAAAAGATGGAGGAAGAGTTTCACAAAGTGACCAACTTACCATAGGATAAAAATAAAATTAAAAATAAGTTTGATTGCTTGAGAGTTAGATGGGGTCTTTGCAAATAGTTGAAAGGGAAAGAAATGGGATTAGGATGGGACTATGACAGAGGAACAATTGGTGCTAATGAGAAGTGGTGGACTTTAAAGATTAAGCTTAGCTTGTTTCCCCCATTTTAAGTTATTTTCCTTTACTTTAATGCTAAATCGTAAGTTAAATAATTTATATTTAAGTTATTTATATTTTTTAAGGAGAACATCAATTTTAAAACATTTGAGGACTTGGGGCTTGAACCTAAGTTTGAATGTAAGTTTAATAAACTTTTATATGTTTGGCCTAAGGGGAGAGTACATTTTGTGCTATGGCTGGCCCTCTAAAAAGACAACAAGAAGTTGAGGAAGTGTATATTCCTTCTTCACCTCATAATCATGAGAATATGGATGAGACTAGTAATCTAAACAATTACCATATGACTAGTGATTGGGAAGAGGTGTGAAGAGAACCTACCCTAATCCCTACATCTACTCATGTTGCCACCCCTCAAGCTACACATGATCAAGAAAGAAGCAAAAGGGTTTTTAAGAGTGATAGTTCACAAAGTAACAAAAAATGTAAGAGTTAATTCCACTAAAAGGGTAAGAAGATTTGCAGCAATTTATAAGAGGTTTGACAATATGATGCAATTTATTCAAGAGAGTTAGAGTGCAATAATGGAGATGAATACTTCTATTATGAAAATATGGAACACGATGAATATTGGTGCATCACAGAGTACTGGTGCTGGTGCGTCACATCATGATGTTACAAATACTTTGGGAAAACTATGTACTTTGCCTCGTTTAAAGACTGATACTCCTGAATTTTACTTTGCTTGCATGTTGATTGAAGATCCAAAAATAAGGTCCAATTTTTTTGGTTTACCAGATGATATAAAGAGAGTTGAATACATAAAGTTTATGTATGAGCATGAGAAGCAGAAGAAACATTAAACATAGTATTTATGCATTACTATGTTTAGTTTATTGTTCTTATGATTTGTGCACTTGTTTTGACATGGTGTGTTTTAAGACATTATAAACTTGGTTAGCTTATTTGGAATTATAGGTTTATTAAACATCTTTATCTTCTCATCAATAATTTGATGACTTGTAAAACAACTTAACAGTTGTGTTAATCATTAGATTGGAGGTAAAATACGGATAACATTTTTTAGAGTAGTCAATTGCTGCTTCTTTTAACTCCTTTTGCCTACTAACGAATACTCTATGTCCATTGATTAAAGATCCTGTTTTGTCACTAATCTTCCTTACCAAATGTTAAAACATCAAACATCTTTAGGCTAATACATCAAACATGTTTAGGCTAGTACATAAAACATCAAACCTCTTTAGGTTAGAACATTAAATTCGTAATACAGTAAATGTTAAAACATCTAACACTTTGAACTATCCAACATCAGGTTAGGTGAAGAAAATTTACACATTGTTCTAGTACATCAAACCATTTCTAGGTAAGGCTTTAAAGGTACAACTATTGCCTTTTTTGCCTTCATTATTTAGACTAACAAACATAAGCAAAACTACTAAACGTAAGCTTAAACAAGCAAACCATTTCCAACACTTTACTAAATGTGTTTCATAACTAGTCCTCGTGGCAACTAACTCATTCTTCAACTTCAAATTTTCTGCAATCCTTTTAGCTTGCAAAACATCTACTACATTCTCTCTTAACTCTGTCACTTCATCCTTTAATAGATTATTTTGACGATATAACATCTTCTCTCTATTATTTTAGCTTTAAAATAATCTGTCTTACTCTTGGACATAATCTTTGATCATGCCATTCACGAAATCCACAAACATTTTCACTCTACCATTAAAGAAAAAGCAGCAATTTGTTAATGAAATATATGAACATATTTAGCTAAAATAACATAAAATGTACCAAAATTATCGAAAAGAGTCGACAATCATAAAACCTTCTTTCTAGATTTTCATCAGTCCATGAAGTCCATTTAGGTGCTTTCAAGTTACACTAACAATATTTAGCCTCTCCATTATAGTCCTATTCAACTGGGTAAGTTGAAGAAATCAACTTGTATGACCTCATATCAAGCTTAGAACACATCCCTCTACAGTGAAAGTTGGAAAATTTAAAAATTCCAGCCCAACACTAAATCACAACTAAGAAAACAACAAACTGAATCCTCTAATCAACCTCATTACCTTGAAGAACTACTACTTGAGCTCATTCTCAAGTATTACAGCATAATGCTATAATGTTGATTATGCACCAAGTGACAGCTAAATGATTTCTACAGAACTGAATTTGTTTGCTTCTAATAATCTGCATCTCCTCCATAAATGTCATACTTAATCTTTAACCTAGTGGATAGAGAAAAACCAAACATGGATAACCACCAACGAAGCTAAACCAAGTGACACAAATCATATCCTACGTACAATGTCAAGTATATGGGGAAGAGAAATTTTGATCATATCCTATATATGAAAAACAATTATCATCTACATGCTATTCAACTCAATAATCAAACCCATTTAAAGAAGATAAAATAGTTTACGTAAATGTAACATTGTTAGGGCAAAGGAATAAAATGAATATTAAAACATCATAAATTTATATACAAAAATTATAAGGGAGCATGACTCATTACCTACTTCGGTCTTCAATCATAGCATATGTATGTTTTAGATCTCCAAAAACCTTACCGCCCATTCACTTCCAACCCCAAAAGAGAGATCTCGCACTCACACTACCAAGAAGGCACAAACGAGATTGGAGTGAAGGCATATGTATTAATTGATACATACAGGGATTAGAGTGAAGGCAAAATCGAGAGAAGAAAAAGAGGGTGAAACACTTGTTCATAAAAATCGTTGATTTAGGGTTGAAGAGTATTTCATTTAAGTCGAAATTTAAATGAAATTAATAAATTTTTTCTTAAATTCCACTTGGACTGAACAATAACGTGGCATCTAAATACTAATTGACCTACGGGTAATGACGCGTGTAAACATGTCCTAATTTTCGTCCAAAAAAGTTTTAAATTGAGCATACTCGTGAAATTTTCTCTCTTCATTGAGTAGGTTTCAAGTTTAAGTCTTAAAATGATCAAACTTAAAAAGGTCAAGTCCCAATTTGGGCTTTTAGCCTTTTATTAACAAGGAACAACTTATTCAAAACAAAATTTGTTAATATTCCATAACTCATTTTAAAAAATGTATTAATGTGATTGATTTTGAGTAGAAATATTTTTTATTTACTAATATTAATTAAATTAAAATTATTATTTAATTTTAAATTGATAATTCATCAAATAATTAATATATATCTCAACTGCTATTCTACAGGCAAGAATCACTCAACTAGTTAGCAGGATATTTTTGCCCATCCACTGGGAATAACTTTCATGCCTTACTTAAAGTTACCGTTCTCAGAACTGCTTTTTGAAAAGTTACCTGCCATGCTGATTTCTTCACCATTTCTACCATTCATGAACTTCAATGAAAATGAAAAAACCTAAAAGAAATGCAATTCACACTGATTGGAAAATAAAGGAAACCAACACTTTACTACAAAAAGCTGATCATCTCTTTCCATCCATAGACTTTAAGCTTTCCCTGAAAAATACAAAACATTGTAGAGAATTTGACAATTCCAATCAAGCTTCCATCGCCCTCAGTAACCCATTCATGAACTTCAACAAAAAGGAAAAAATGTACAAAAAATGCAATTCAAACTAAAATTGGTAGTCATTGCATTCATTGCTTAATAACATTAATCCTAACAAGATCCTTACAATCTATTGTCATTTATTTCACAAATATCACAAAATTGTTCAGTTCACTAATAATTAAATGTTAAGTTTACATTTTTTCCTTTCCCTTTGTTGGCTTGGATTCACATATGCAATAACAACTTCCTTCTTCTTTATTGATTTCCACCCAAGGTTTAGTAGTCTTTGACTTCTCCTTCCAGGCTATAGATAAAATGCAAATTTTTGTTAAGCTGTATGAATTAACTAAAGTTAAGTAAGAATGCAAATATTTAACACTTACATTATGTATCTGCAACCTTGCAGTTTCATTTATGTATACCCCCATCCCTTCCATCTGTTTCTTGATCTTCCTATTTGCTTCTTGTTGAAGAGAAGAGTATGTGACATGCCTTGTTCTTGTAATTTTTGCTTGAGAATTTGGATTACATTTTTCAGCTGCTAATATCCTAAATTTGCTTCCATCATCTATAACATCATAACCAGGCCCTCTTCTCCCTTTGGTTTGGTTCTTGACTGTGGCCTTTGAAGATGTACAGATATTTGTTGTTTTTGAAGCACCTCCAGGTGTTGGGAGAACAACTGAGACTGTTGCATTTGCACTTCCACATACATGAGCAGTACTCGAGGTGTTGGCTGTACCTGAAGCAATTGTGGCATCAGCAGATACAGACACGGTAGCAGAGGTAAAGGCAGAGGCAGAAGCAAAGGGTTTTGCTCTTCTTTTACCTTTTCTTTCCCCTTTAGTGTTGGATGCAGTAGAGGCACTTACTGAGTTGTCAGTGTTGGTTTCAACTGTGGATATGTTTTCAGGGGTTGTGTTTTACTCCATATGGAAATCAATTGACTGGTTTGGGTTTAGATTTTGAAACTGGGTGCTGGAACCTGCCTTTAATAACAGTGATAACAAAACAAAACAAAAACTAGAAGATTACCACTACTATGGAAAAGAATCTTAGTTGTACTATAAAATACAAAACAGTTTAGAAATTACCTCTCGACCTTTCCAAGAATAGCCTCTTTTATTGTGTCATTTTGTATGGTAGTGGCTACATGTAATGATTATGCCCCTTTTAGATACGTGGACAGCATTTTGCTTTTTGTTTACTTTTGTATTCTTTTGAGGCTCATCAATGCCTTTTTTCCTAGCTATTTTGGGCCTACCAGGCCCTTGTCTGAATTCTGGTAGCCTAATAATTTCTTCATTGCTAATGGGCCAATCTTTCATACCAAGCATCGGTTGAATTGCCTTCCCATATGCTTTGACATATTCAGTCTTTCATAACCAACTAGAAGTGTACTCTTCAATATTAACCCTACTATCTCTAATAGCACATATAGTATGTGCACAAGGAATGCCATAAAGGGTATATCTCCTACAAGAACATATTTTGTCTAACGCCTCACCATATATTTGTTCTGTCTATGATCAATCTCATACCCTCCTTCTCCATTATGATGCACTGAACAATGTTGAGCAATCATGACACTCTTCTCAATTTCTTCCCATATTATTGGCCCTAAATTGCCCTTCCACTTGGTAGCCTCTTTCTTTTTCTCACAATTCTTTTCATCAATTCTCTTTTAATATGCTCAAATAACCCTAAAACTGACATTTTCCTTGCATCAACTGAAGTTTTATTAAATGCCTCACATAAGTTATTGTCAACCAACTCAATCATAGAATCTTCCCTCTAAAAAGCCCGACACCATTGCTGAACTGGTGCATAACTCTCAATATCTTCTGCTTCCCTTTGCTTTTTGGCTCTGAGCTTATCCAAGTTTTCTTTATAATCCCTTACTGTGAAGAATTTTGCAATTTTCCAAGAGTGCTCCTTCATCTCTTCCCTTTATGTCCTCGTCCTTGCCAATTCACATAAACATATCTATTAAAAAACCTGTGCTCAGCATCTGGACACAAATCAGCAATGGATCTATCAAGTCCCTACAAGAGAAAACATAAACATTTGAATAGGCATGTGGACGCAACTCTACATATTTCATAATAGGTACACTCTTAATGAAAGTAAAAATAAAATTGATGTGAAGCTTATACCTTTTGTTGGTCAGTCATTATAGTCCAATCAATTCCGGAGCTCAAGTGAGGTAAATCTTCTTTCAGCCTTTTAATGAACCACTTCCATATAACTATCGACTCAAATTCAACCACAGCACAAGCAACAGGAAACATTTGATTTTTTCTATCTGTTCCCACAACACATATAATTTCATCCTTAGTTTTGGTTTTTAACCAACGTCCATCTAGGATAAAAAAAATGCTTGCATCCATAGCTAAACCCATGTTTAATAACTTCTAAGCATATGTACATTCTTTCAAATACACGTGGATATGTTAGAATTGGCTGAGACACTGTCAATGTAATAGTGCTTCTTGGGTTGGTCTACCTAATCAATTCAGCATAAGATCAAAGCTTCCCAAACTCTTCTTCAATGTTGATCACAACATTGTCTACTATTTTTTTCTTTGCTCTTCTCACCATACTCATGGACACTTCAACACCTAAACAATCCTTAACATAAAATTTGATATCATCATTCTTCAAAAATGGCTCTCTTTTAAGCTTATCATTTAACAAGCCATATAAGATGATGGTGTTCATCCTACAATTTGTATATACCTTATCACAGTTGTGATTGTTCATGAATTTCCCAACTTGAAATAACTGTAGTTTCCTATCAAATGCTCCATATATATACCATTATCTGTCCTACATTTTCCTTGGACAACGTTAGGCTTATTTTTGGTAAACATGACAGCCCTCTTTATTTTGATAGACAATAAACTCACTACACGCTTAAATTACAAATGATTAAGAAAAATCATCCCTAATTCAATATAACGCTCGGCTATATTTTCATCATAAATAGGGTATTTTCTTTTCCTCCTAGGAGCATCATCTACCATATCATCTACATCATTAACAAGCTCTCCATATTCATCACTGTCATAATATTCAGACAAAACTACCTCATCTTCATCATCTACATCACCTACATCAGCTTCATATGGTCCATTATCTTCATCCGGACCATTACGTTCATTTCCTTGCTCTAAATCCTCTTCATCCTTTTTAACCTCCATATTTGTATCATCTTCACTCTCTATATCTACATCATTTTCATCCTCCACATTTGACACATTGTCTAAATTACCTACATTACCTCCAAACCCTTCATTATTAACATCCTCACCAGATAATCAACTACATTACCCTAATTAACCTCTTTACATTCATCCTCAATCACTTTAACAAAGATATCCACACTATGTTCAATATAAATATCAATACCACCTGTACCCATCATCTAACAAACCATATCTAACACACTAGCATCATCATGTACAACTCTCAAAGCATTACATAGTTCAAAACTAGGCATAAGATAAAATATCCTTTTCACATTGTTATACCCACTTCTCTTACATACATCAACCAGTTCAAAATAGCTCAGTAAGTCAGGATCAAATTCAATTTCATCTACAAAACCACCCTCATATATAATATTATCACCCACATTAACAAAACATCTCGCATGGTGAAACCTCAGAGTTACTTCATCAAATGTCATTATACCAAACCGAAAAAACCAACTCCAGGAAAACGAAGAGACTCAATCAGAACGTTGAAAGGAAATACTGAAGTGAAAGTGAAAATTTCAAGTCTAGCACAGCAGATAATGTTTAACATATTCATAACAATTCCATCAACCAACTTACTAAGTTCTATTAATTCAGATACACTACGTTGTTTACACCTGTAAATCGAGAAACATGTTCTTGTTATGGCTCCTAGGCTCGTGAAATTTTTCATCTAGAAGTCTTATGAGAGCTGCATCACTTGTTTCCAGCCTATATACCTCCCTAATGATTTATTATGCCTCAATGTTTCAAAAGTATCCATATTAAATGCAATCCTTATTCAATTCAATGGTTACATCAACTTTACGTTACTAGTAATTAGAGTCTTTCAAATTTAAGTTACTACTAACAAAATCAAAACTTTATGTTATCATTAATTATAGTCAGAGTATTGCAAACAACAACATAAAAACGATACATCAGCTGTAATTAAAAAAATACACACTTATACGACAAATACTCCCATTAGTAAAGCAAAAAGGATGTAGGAGGACAACGAAATTAAAAGCATTAAATTAAGATTTTGTAGGACCAACTACTTTTTTGTTGTACTCTGATTGGTAGGAAAAATGAATTTTCTACCAATTATAGCACAATAGAAAAGTAGTTGGTCCTAGTAACTATCCATTCTACAACTGACTATTTTTCATAGAAGATGAAACTAATACTAGTTTGCTTATGCTTATCTTATTCATACTATCTTCCTCATACTACTCTAACCTTTGCACTTTCTTTTTTTTACGCTCTAACCTCATATTTCTTTAATTTCAGACTTCTCTAACATCAGACCTCTCAGAATCAAATGTGTTACCGCTCTTAAGTCTAATGGCTAATACTTAATTTTAGGACTTACCTTAGTTTCAAGAGATGATGCGTAAAAGAAAAATCAACCCCTTCAATGAAGACTAGAGCGCAGATCTAGGGACGGTAAAGATGCATCAACCAAGCAACACAACTCCTTCAACGAAAGATAAAGCATAGATCTGGTAACGGTTTTGATTTGCCAACCAGGCAAGACAACTCTTGCACGAAGACTGGAGTGGAATGGCCGACGATGAAGATGCGTTAGAGAGGGAAGCGACGATGAGATTTTAGGATTTTTTGTAACTTTTAAAATTTCTCTTTTTTTACTTTACGAAATTTACAGAATTTAGAAAATTTACAAAATTTTAAGGTTGAAACTTAAAATCTTTTACTCTTTTCTACGTGGCATTTTAAAAAAAGGGTAGCGATGCTACGTTGTTACATGTAACGACGCGTGTAAATATGTCCTAATTTCTGTCCAAAAAATCTTAAATTGAGCAAATTCGTGAACTTTTAAACCTTCGATGAGCATGATACAAGTTTTAGTCTCAAAATAATCAAACTCAAAAAAGTTAAGCCCCAATTTAAACTTTTGGCCGTGAATAAAAAGTTTCTCTATTCACAATCAACCACATTAAAAAAAAAATAGTTTTAGGATATTGACAAATTTTGTTTCAAATGACTCGTCCCTTGTGATTAAAAAATATTTCTACTCACAATCAATCACATTAATAAATTTTTAAATGAATTGTAGAATATTAATAAATTTTGCTTCAAGTGAGTTGAGCTTCCAACATTTGGAAGTGTTCCACCGGCAAATAATACTAATTTCAGTGTTAAAACTCGTACTTAATCAAAGTTTTCCCCTTAAATAAATATTGTCGCCGATAGATCATCAAACCGATCAAAGAGATCTAAGGATTGGGGTCAAATCAAAAACTAAATGCAGACACAATCTAAGCCGTCTAGTGCGGCATGTATGTAGACACAGCTTTATATTTTTAGCCAACATTACCACAGTTTTCTCCATGATTGTACATCACTATCACTCACTTTGCAGTCTTATCACAATCCACATTTTCCAATATACTACTAATTCTCATTACCATTCTCATTACCATTTGGATCAATCCTCGTCCTTATCAGACCCTTTCATGAACCCCACCCAAGATTAGGAGAACAACAAATAAGTTAATGTAGTGTTTATAAAAAAAACAGTGTTTAAAGAAAGCACGTAAAGAAACAGTGTTGGGTTTGGCTTAGCTACTCGTGGCAGAGACGACATCGGTTACAGGGACAACATGAATACTTACACAGACGAAGGAGAAGATAATGGTCGCCGTCGTAATAATGGACATCATCAGGAGGATGATCAACTCGTAGTTGATGAAGATCATGGTCGTAATGACAATAATATAGCAGCAACGGCAGCAGCAGGAGAAAAAGAAGAGAAGATAGAATCAATAGAGAAATTGTTTGAGGAGAGGGTAGTGCCGGCATGGCAAAATCAGTTGACCGTAAGGGCATTGTCAGTGAGCTTTGTATTGGGTGTTCTGTTCAGCTTTATAGTGATGAAACTCAATCTAACAACTGGTATCATCCCATCTCTCAATGTCTCTGCGGGCCTCTTAGGCTTCTTCTTTGTCAAGACTTGGACCAAGTTGCTCCAAAAAGCTCGTTTCTTGAAGCAACCCTTTACCCGCCAAGAGAACACCGTTATTCAGACCTGTGTTGTTGCCACCTCAGGCATTGCCTTCAGCGGTACATAAATATATTTACATTCTTTTCTGCTACCAAGTCGTGTTATGTTTTGATGTTTCTAAATTTTCATCGGAAAATAATGGTTTTACGTTTAATGTTTAGATATCTATTAACTACAAATGAGAGCTCAAAATTGGGCGTAAATCCTCCTTTTTGTTTGATGAAAATGTTCAGGTGGTTTTGGAAGTTACCTCTTTGGAATGAGCACCACTATTGCAAAACAGTCAACAGAAGGCAACCCAGCACAGAACATAAAGGACCCATCATTGCATTGGATGATTGGCTTTCTTTTTGTTGTTAGCTTTCTCGGCCTGTTTTCTGTGCTGCCACTTCGGAAGGTTTGTTTTCTTATTACCGTATGTTCATACACATACTCAGAATATTAGTTGAATCATAAATATACATACAGTATTGCTGCTGCTACTACTCTTAAAACATTGCCATGCTTATGTATAAAATCTCCAAAAGGCGCGCATAGACCTTTAGTACGAACTGCTCAAGCTGAATATGGAAGTATGTCTTGGAGTACTTTTCATTTCATTTTCTGGATTAATATATAGAACATGACGACTAATAGATTTTTAAAGACTGACTAGTAGAGAAAATTTGAAAGACTCGCAGGAAGTGCATGTGTTATAAATGTATAATGCATCACTAGATTTAGGTTGTACTATTAAGAAGTGCTTTGTTATGTCTTAGTTTTTGTCAATACAAAAACAAATGTGTTCTTTTACAAGATAAGACTTTGTGTCACTAACATTTGAGTTGTCAAAATGATAAATTATCCAGATTATGGTAATAGATTTCAAACTGACCTACCCAAGCGGCACTGCAACTGCCCATCTTATCAACAGTTTCCACACTCCTCAAGGTGCTAAGCTAGCCAAGTGAGGTCTTGACTCATTTTCTTGATAAAATTTTCCATTTCATCAATTCAAGCACAACTGGCTCATTCTGCAAAATTCTGCTGTAGGAAACAAGTGGAGACATTGGGCAAAATTTTCTCCTTCAGTTTCTTGTGGGGCTTCTTCCAATGGTTTTTTACTGCAGGAGATGACTGTGGATTTGTGAACTTTCCCAGCTTCGGCCTCCAGGCTTATGAACAGAAGTACATATCATTTTTTGACCTAAGTTGTTGTTATGAACCCTTGTATGGTATGGAGAACAGAAGTAATTAACCGTGATTCCAAAAACATAGATAATGATGGTCTTAGGATTGGTAAAAAAGGAGACTGCTGCATTATTATGAAGTCTTTGAGTACATATCCACAGCTTTTGGCTGCTTGTAGAAACATTGATTTCTCTCTTTCTTATTCTTTCTGTTCACTTTTCTTTGCGTGTTGAAAACTTTTCCTGACAGGTTTTATTTTGATTTCTCTGCCACCTATGTTGGTGTGGGGATGATCTGCCCATATATTATCAACATATCTTTGCTCGTTGGAGCTATTCTGTCATGGGGTATCATGTGGCCCCTTATAGACAACCAGAAAGGTCATTGGTATGATGCAGGTCTTAAGTCTACAAGTCTTCATGGTCTGCAAGGTTACAAGGTACTTTCTTCTACCTCAAAAACTGAAGAACTGTTATAAAATATGGTTCAAATAACTTAGCAGTAATCATCTGACAGGTCTTCATTGCCATAGCTATGATACTTGGTGATGGGCTCTATAACTTCATCAAAGTCCTTGGTCACACTCTAATTGGTTTGTACAGCCAATTTTCCAGTAAAGAATCAGGGGCGGTTCTCCCAGTTGCTAAAAATTCTCCTGGCAACCCTCCCCCTTTATCTTATGATGATCAAAGGCGCACAGAATTGTTTCTGAAGGACCAGATTCCATCATGGTTGGCTATTGCTGGCTATGTTATCGTAGCAATTATCTCCATAATTTCAGTTCCTCACATCTTCCATCCCCTTAAGTGGTACTATATCATAGTCATTTACATCATTGCACCAGTGTTAGCCTTCTGTAATGCTTATGGTTGTGGACTAACAGACTGGTCCTTGGCATCAACATACGGAAAGCTTGCAATATTCACAATTGGAGCTTGGGCAGGAGCTGCTCATGGAGGGGTTCTTGCAGGTTTAGCAGCATGTGGGGTCATGATGAACATCGTGTCGACGGCCTCTGACCTTATGCAGGACTTTAAAACTGGTTTCATGACATTGGCATCGCCAAGGTCCATGTTTGTGAGCCAAGTCATTGGAACTGCAATGGGTTGTATTATCTCCCCATGTGTATTCTGGCTCTTCATCAAAGCTTTCCCAGATCTTGGTCTTCCAAGTTCGCAGTATCCAGCCCCTTACGCTCTTGTATATCGAAACATGGCAATTTTGGGGGTTGATGGGTTTTCATCCTTACCGAAGCATTGTCTCACACTCTGCTATGCATTCTTCATTGCAGCCATAGTTATCAATGGAATCAGGGATGCAGTGGGAGATAAATGGGCTAGGTTCATCCCAGTTCCTATGGCTATGGCAATACCTTTCTATCTTGGAGCATATTTTGCCATTGATATGTGCATTGGAAGCTTGATACTTTTTGTATGGGGTAAGGTAGACAAGGCAAAAGCTGATGCATTTGGACCTGCAGTAGCTTCTGGTTTGATTTGTGGGGATGGGATTTGGACTTTGCCAAGTTCGATTCTTGCCTTAGCTGGAGTGAAGCCACCAATCTGCATGAAATTTCTGTCCAGGAAAACAAATGCAAGAGTGGATGCTTTCCTAGGTTCTTAGTATCCCTTTCTCTGAGTAAGAAGCATTCTTGTTATGCATTTAGTGATTTCACTTGCATATATTTTGTGTTTCTATTCTAGCAATGCTGCCCCAGAAATAAATTTCCTGGTTGTTTATTGCAATATACGAGACTTAAGAGGTTTGAACATTTTTACAATCTACTCAAACTTGGTCTCTTCTTTTTACATGAGTTGGAACTTCAACCCAAGGGGAGAAAGTAGGAAAGCATACTGGTTGAAGTAGGTCCTTATGATTTAAAATGCTTCAAAAACTCACAATGTTCACCTAAAATTCTCTTAGACCTCACTTAAATAACTTTCCCCATTTAAAATGCTTATATGAGGATTTTTCCTCCATTGGAAGTATCAAACAAGGGGTGATTGAAAATTTAACAAACTATAAGGTTAGTATATGTCAAATAGATTAATTTAATATATTTACATTCATATTATGTTTAACATTTAAGATGTAATGGTAAATTATGTTATTAATTACTAATAATACATTAATTTATATTTCTTAAATTAGTATGATAACAAACCGAGATTTCATCAAAATTTTATTTATTATTACATAATAATAATAAATATCATGATCAATTATTCATATTCTATTTATAACTCATAATTTATATATAATTAATAACTAAATCAATTGACTTTTATTACTAATAAATAAAATTATAAATTCTTATTATTTTGTAGATTTATCATTATCGATAACATGTAGAGCACACCCTAAATAAAAAGATGAACTGAACCTATCTTATTAAGAAAAATATAGAGAAAATCCTAAAGAAAAAAAATTATTAAGAAAAATATAGAGAAAATCCTAAAGAAAAAAAAACTATAAAGTCCTAAACAAAGATTAGAAGTATAGGATGATTACAAAATTAGAAAGTGAAAAATTGTAGGTTGTAATAGTTTCGCAAAAATCTCTGATTTAATAACAGTTGCTTGTAACTCTATTTGTCAGGTACTTGATATCAGTAATTTTTTTCAACACAAACAAAAACAGAAAAATAACTATGAAATTAAACAAATCAACACCGATATTTGTTAACGCAATTTGATACACCTTGCCTATGTTTACGAGGCCATTCCTTAGCTTAATTCTTTCACCAACGACAATAGTTTTATACAAAACTTTACTGAACTAACATCACCCAACCCTTAACACTATCCCTCATCCTCACAACTCGTGAAAGAATTTTACATCCAATGGTATGAATGTCCGTACAAACCTCAACAAAGGATTTTCTCAAATAATGTTTAATAATAATGAAACAACATAAACAACTTAAGTGATTAAATAAAATTCAGCATAAACGAAAACACTTTAGAAAGAAAACAACTTCCCTAACAATATAGCTTTGTTAACAAAAGATTAGGAAGTTGTCCACCAAAAAATCTGTTGTAAACTTCCAATATCATCACTAGAGCATCCCACGCATAGCAACAGAAAAATCACCAATAAAAAACAAACTTTTCTTCACCGAAACATTGCACACAATGGAGCTATAACCACACGAAAACTTCTGGAATTTTCACACAAAAATTAGCAACAACGATTGCCCATAATGGTTACCCCAGAAAATGCAGCTGCCAGATTGGATGACATCCTTGTGAAATTAGCACATCAAAATAATAACTCAACAGTAAAGAAAATTCACACCTAGTTAAGAAAAACGCAGCTGCAATTATAGATCAATAGAGCACCCAATTGCTCATCGAAAATACAAAGAAATGTAGCTAAACAATGGAACAACTTTTCTACATGTTTTTCTTGAAAAAACAGCACACATTCAATTCATAAAATCACATTAAACCTAGCAAAAACACAACTGCAAATTTGGACAGAATCACCAAAAAATCAACTACCAAGATCACTCAAAATCCCCAAAAACCTAGCTGCATATACACTAAAACTTCAACACATTTTTCCTCCAAAAAAAGATTATATAGCTTTATAAAAATCCATGTTATGCATATGAAACACAGCAACAAAGATTGCTCAAAATCGCCAAAACTATAGCTGCTAAAGATAGCTTGGATTATTGAAAATACAACTCCAAAGATCCACCCTCAAATGACGTTGAAGAGTATAATAAAATACACAACTGATTCATGCAATTGCCAAAAGACATAATCACAACTACAAAAAGAAAATCATCGATCATGCAACCTAAAAGAAAAGTCATAGCTGAAGACACATGAACAACACACAACTCTGAAGTACCTTAATGACACTCACACCTAAAGGGAATTACTGCATAATATTTTTCAGCTGAATGGTCACGTCATACTTTAAGACGTCTTCATAGGGTGAAGTTCAAACAAATATGACATGATTCACTAAGGAGTCTTCACTAGATAGAGTTCTTCCCACATCCAATCAGCTACCAATCTTATCCAAGGAATATTCTATCCCATCAAGATTAGATTTTGAGCCAAATCAACATTATCTTGAAAGTCCAATTATCAAATAATGTCAAAATTAATAATAAGATATATAATATATATCTTAACAATCTCCCCCTTTTTAGCATTATTTGTCACATATTGAATCTCCTCCTAAAGGAGATAATTAGACATATAACATCAAATTCACAAACCATAAGAGAACTCACAAAAGAACTCCCCCTTAATTAGTCATTAAGATTTATTCTCCCCATTGGGACAAAAAAATGCCAAAAAGCAAGACTAGTACTCACGTATTTTAATTAAGGATCCAAGCACACACTAATCAACTGAACCTTAGAAAACTCATAAATTAAAAACTTAATAACTTGAGCCCTCTTTTTTTTAATAAACAATATCAAACTAAACTTTAAAATGTAAAGCATACAGTTCCTATGCTCCTAAAAAAAATTCAAACCTGGATTTATTTCTTGTCACATTATCTTAGTCATCAACTGTCTAGTTGATTTCTTCGTCTAAAGCAATAAGTAACTTATTCTTAGTCTGAACAGTTTCTTCAAAAGCAGTAACTAACTGTGAATCTGGGAAATTTCTTGTTTTTCTTTTATTATGTCTTTGCGCTTATAATTGAACTTTTCTAACATAAGTATGTTTTGATAACATAGGTTGCTGCTAGAAATTCATCGTAGAATGTCTAGACTTTCAGTTTTGAGTCTCTGAAGCATCATCTGTAACAACTTGTATCAATTCGGCCTTATATGCCCGATTACCCGACACAAAATTGACGTGTAGGTACGAACCTCCGAATTTTCTTTGAGATTTCTCCTTGGACAGATTTGGTTGCACCACTTTCTCATTTTTAGACTTAAAACATTCACCTTTATAACCAATGTCTAGAAGATCTCCTTTAGTCTTACCAATTTCTAACAACTTTTCTATCTTTTTGATACCTCCATTTAACATTCTTATTCCCTTTTTTGTACGACCAGCTTTAAATTTGTTTCACTAGGCTCATCTATTTTAGATAACAACTTCTTCTTAAGGTCTTGAATGGTGTTTTTCATGATAGAGTTTTCCTTCTTCAACTTCTCATTTTTCTTACATGTTTGGACTCATTTAGCATACATTAACTCATAGGCTTCATAAATACCTTCCTTTTATAATTAATCTGAAGTACTGTCATCACTGTCATAATCTGAGATTGAGCTTTGAGCTGATTCATTTATGTTTTTCCTGGAATTTTTGGATTTACTCACATTTTTGTCATTGGTTACTTCCTTATTGGTTATTGTTAAGCAAGAAATTGGACTTTTGCTGTATAAAGTAACTAACACAATACTATTCACAACTTCTTCTTCACTACCATACTTACTTCTAGATTCATTCTCAATCCAAGTGCTTATATAGGACTTTCCTTTTCTCTTCCTCAAGGTGTTAACACATTCTGTTTGCACATGTCCGAAGCCTTGATGTTCATGACATTGAATTCTCTTCAGTTTTCTTTCACACTTTTGAGTTTTATCTTGTTTAAAGTTGTTGTTCGATGAACTCCTATCGTTTTGTCTAAACTCGGATTTATCCTTTTTCACTTTCTTTAACCACTTGCTAAAATATCTTGTTAATGACTCCATATCCTCATTCTCATCGGATTCATCTTGTAAATCATTCACGGCATTACTAATCTCAGCTTGTGACCCCATATCCTCATTTTTCTTACATGTTTGGACCCATTTAACATACATTAACTAATAGGCTTCATAAATATCTTCCTTTTTATTATCTGAAGCACTGTCATCACTGTCATAATTTGAGATTCAGCTTTGAGCTGGTTTGTCTATGTTTTTCCAAAAAAAATTTTATTTACTCACGTTTTCGTCATCGGTTGCTTCCTTCTTCATTGTTGTTAAGCAAGAAACTAGAATTTTGTTGTATAAAGTAACTAACACAACATTACTCACAACTTCTTCTTCACTACCATACTTACTTCCAGATTCATTCTCAGTTCAAATGCTTGTATAGGACTTTCCTTTTCTCTTCCTCAAGGTGTTAACATATTCTGCTTACACATATCCGTAGCCTTGATGTTCATGACATTGAATTCTCTTGACTTTTCTTTCATACTTTTGAGTTTTAGCTTGTTTAAATTTCCGTTTTATCTAAACTCGAATGTATCTTTTTCAGTTTCTTTAACCAGTCGCTGAAATTTCTTATTAATGACTCCATATCCTCATTCTCATTGGATTCATCTTTTAAATCATTCACGATTTTACCAATCTCAGCTTGTGATGCCAATCCTTTGTTCTTATCTCGTTTATCCCTTAACAAATTCACCTCAAAGTTAGTAAGAATCTCAATTACCTTATCCAAGGACACTTCAGTGATATCATAGGCTTCTTCGATGGTCAAAATATTTGTTATGAACCTTGAAGGCAACAATTTCACTGTCTTCTTAACCAGTTTCAGGTTAGAGTACTGCTTCCTAAGTTGATGCATTTGGTTTGTTATATCACACAGTCTCTCATGGAAGTCTCTAATGGTTTCACTCTCATCCATCTTTAGCTCTTCAAATATTAGAGCCAACATCTAAAGTTTTAAGGCTATCACAAATTTTGATCCTTCATGTATAGTCTACAAAGTGCCCCACGCTTCTTTCTCTGATTCACAAGCTGATATCATAGCAAAGCGATCAACTGCACTGAAGATGGTGTGCAGAGCTTGAGAATTTTCAAGTGCTCTCTCTTCTTCAGCCCTTATCCACTCAGATGTATCTTTAAGTATTGCTTCTCCCTTTTCATCAGTCGTCACTAGATGTGTCCATCCATTTAAAACTGAACTCCATGCTTTTGTTCCTTATGCTTGAATGAATACTCTCATTTGTAATTTTCAAAGAGGATAATTTGAACCATCTAACAATGGTAGCCTGATGATTGATGTCCCTTCTCTTATAGCCATAATTGCGAAACAAAGATCTGTACTAATTTGATGTACCAAGTTCTGATTTAGTGACTAACTATGATATCAATTAAAAAACCATAAGTTGCAATATTTTTGCAAAAATCTCTGATTTGACTGCAATTGCTTATAGCTGTATATGTCGATTACTTGATATAAAGTAACTGTATCAATAACTGTTATTTTTCAGTACAAATGAAAATAGAAAAATAAATACGAAATTAAAAAGATCAACACTAAAATTTGATAATGCAGATCGACACACCTTGCCTATATCTACGGGCACTCACCCATCTTAATTCTTTCACTAATGACAATAGTTTTATATAAGGCTTTACTAAGTCGACACTACTCAACTTTTAAAACTATCCCTCATCCTCACAACCTGTGAAAGAATTTCACACTCAATAATATGACTGTCTCGTACTAACCTCAACAGAGGATTTTTTTCAAACAATGTTTCATAATAACGAAACAAAATAAATAACTCAAGTGATTAAAAAATTCAACATAAATGGAAACAAGTGAGAAAGAAAACAACTTTTTTAACAATGTAGCTCGTTAACGAAAGATTAAGAAGTTGTCTACCAAAAAATCTGCTGTAAACCTCCAATATTGTCACTGGAGCATCCTATACACAACATCAGAAAAATCACAATAAAAAACAAACGTTTCTTCACCGAAACGTTGCAAGAATGGAGCTATAAGCACACGAAAACTTATGCAGTTTTTACTCAAAAATCCAACAACAACGACTGCCCATAATGGTCACAATGTAGATGCCAGATTGGATGATATTCCCGTGAAATAAGCACATCAAAACAATAACTCCATAGCCTAAAAAATTCATGCCCAGTCAAGAAAAACATAGTTGCAACTATAGGTCAATAGAGCACCCAATTGCTCATCAAAAATACAAAGAAATGAAGCTACAAAATGGAACAATTTTTTTTCATGTTTTCCCTAAAAAAACATCACACATTCAGTCCATAAAATCACATTAAACCTAGCAGAAACACAGCTGCAAACCTAGCTAGGATCATCAAAAAATTAGCTACCAAAGATCATTCAAAATTCCCAAAAACCTAGCTGCACACATACTAAAATTTCAGAACGTTTTTCCTCCAAAAAAGATTATATAGTTGTCCAAAAATTCATGTTATGCATATGAAACACAGTAACAAAGATTGCTCAAAATCATCAAAACTGCAGCTGCCAATGATAGCTTGGATTACAAAAAATATCGCTCTAAAGATTCACCCTCAAATGACGTTAAAGGGTAGAATAAAATACACAACTGATTCACGCAATTGCCAAAAGACAAAATCACAACTACATAAAAAAATCATCGATCACGCAGCCCAAAAGAAGAGTCACAGCTGAAGACACATGAACAACACACAACTCTGAAGTACCTCAACGACACTCACACCTGAAGAGAATTACTGCAGAATATTTTCAACTAAATGGTCACATCATACTCTAAGAAGTCTTCATAAGATGAAGTTCTTCACGTATTAAACAAATGTGACATGATTCACGAAGGAGTCTTCATTAGATAGAGTTCTTCCTACATCCAATCAGCTACCAATCTTATCCAAGGAATATTCTATCCCATCTAGATTAGAGTTTGAACCAAATCAACATTATCTTAAAAGTCCAATTATCAAATAATGTAAAAAAAAAGATATATAACATATATCTTAACAGAAAGATGTTATGCACCCCACCTTGCTTGTCTAAATGGTTACCTAATCCTATGATATGTTTCACATTTTAATCAAAAAATTAAAAGAACGTTGGGTGTGAATGTGGCACGAGGATGAAAATAGACCTATTTAGCTATAAAAATTGAAAATGCATAATTTTGCCTAGATTTTGATTGAGGAAGAAAAGACCATGAATTTGAAAAAAAAATCCTAAATGATTTAACATTTAATATGATGGAATAGATTTAGAAAAAAAAGATCTAAATTTCTTATTTAGGATATAAAAAATTAAAATAAAATGAAATAATCTAGATGATAAAATGTGATCGATGAATATTGGTTTTATATTTTAAAAAACAGATATTTGAAGTGTAAATGATCAAGGGAGAATTGATATTTAATCCATAAATTTAAGAAAATTATCAAAATTAGCTCTAACTTCATCTTTATCATTTAAATATATGAACTCTCGAATGAACTCTCAAGCTTGGGGTAGAGGAATAGGTTTAGGGATAAGATTGAGACATAGTTGTTGTTGTTATCACATGTAAAGCATGTCATCCCGTTAGTGATACGGTTATAAGGCTTGGTTGGTGTATTATTTGATTAAATTATAATAAATATGACTTTAACGAAAAGAAAAAAACAAAATCCCAAACTACCATCTTCTCTGTTATATCCACCAAAAAAGAATCCATCAACTAGCTAACCAACTCTTAACCTTTTCATGCTAAACTATCATCATCATCATCATCGCCACCACCTACCAACTCTCTGCTCATTTGCAAATCCAAGAAGGGAACATAGGTAAATAAGTTTATAAAAATCAAGAAATAGCCCAGTGAGCAAGTTTTATGATAAGTCTAAATGACGAAGCTTATGAAGGGAAAAAATTAAAGATAGGAAACAATATGTGAATTGCAATATAAAATAGACATTTGAGTTTAATGAGTTTGGACAAATTAGGAATTAGCCTAGTGATTAAGTTGCTTTAAAGACTAATACTTAAAGCCAATTAACATGAGACAAAGTGTCAAAAGAAAAGACACCACCAATATCTAGTCTTCGAACAAGGAGTTGCACCACATTCCTTTGGAAATATTTTACTCCTTGTTAATGAAAAAAGTAGAAGGTTGTGTTGTAAAAGTAGGGAAGCATGTCTTAGGCCAGAAGTGTAATTACATTAGATGGTCACAATAAGTTCATCAGTGAAGCAGAAGTAACAGTGGTGCTTAAAGATGACATAAGACAAGCTTTTTGTGGGAGAACATAAAACATTGCTCATGTTCAAACTGAGAAATAACTAGTCCTTTTATGATGGATGTGGTGTAGAAGATGGTAGTCTAAGGTTGAGCTTTTTCTTTTTTTAAATTATATATCACTTAAATTAATGAAATAGTCTATTTGTTAAGTTACATCACTAACAAGGGCTAACATCATGCTATATTCAATATAAAGTGAGAGTTTATGTACTAGACTGTTAAAAGTTAAAATATCTAAATTCCAGAAGATCTGAAGGTAAAGTGACTAAAATAAAATTTATTAAGACAAAATAAAAAGTAATTGATGATATTTATGAGAAAATAAGATCTTAGCAGGCTAAAGTTAAAGGGCCTTACTACAAAGAGGACTTGAAATGAACTAAAAATTAATAATAGGCCTACTTGATGTAAACTAAATTTAAGATAGAAATGTCTAGCTGATATCAAGTCTGTATTTCAGTAAAAATAATTAATCACAATGTTAGGAGTGTTTGTCATAACATTCCAATACTCAAGTCAGTGAGAGTTGAGGGTACTAAATAAGCAAGAAAATATCTAGTTGAGCTTAATGATAATGGTTATGAGTTCTTACCTTAGGGTATCTCCTTTTTATTGACAATAATTTAAGAAATAAAGTTAGAATCTAACTATCTTTGTAGAATTTAAATCCATCTTAACTAGTAAGTTTAATTGATCTTTGATTAGGGCTTTAAGTCCATAAGTGCATGAATCTTATCTTAATTGATCTTATCCTCTTTGAATCATTAAACCTCTTTATGTAGACTTGAAGCCCAAAATCTTTAAGAAAGATGATGCTCTTTTTTTTGGGACTTAGATAAAAATTAAGCTATCAGTATGTAGGCATGTTGAAGTATAATCCTTTATAAGGTAACTTTTTAGGCTAAAAAAGGTACCTTTAAATAGTAAAAATAATTATAATGTAAGTTTTCCACATATAGACTAATAATCATCCTTGAATAATTTTAAAAGATCGAGATAAAAATCCTAATAGGCCTGTATCCAATATGTTGGAAATTGGACGAGAATTATCCATTGAAAGAATACCTATGAATATTCTATAAGGGATATAACTATCCCTTATTATGCAAAAATGTTTTTACTACTCATAGATAGGTGAATTGTCACTCCATCTTGATCGTTAATCTAGGTCAATCATGACCATTCATCCCTCTATATAAGGCATAGTTATCTCAATTTCATAATTTTTTAAAAGTTAAGCATTTTTTTCTTAAGAGAGAAATCATATATGCCTTTGTTTTTATGTTTAGTTTCATAAGAAGAATCAATATTAATAAGCTTTAATATTCTTAGCATGTTCTCTAAAGTTAAGATCATATCCCTTCCTCTTTTTGCCTTTTCAATATGGCGAGTAGCAAAGATATTAGGACTAGTCCATGGAGAGAGAGGCTAGCTTTAGTGGATATGGAGATGTAAGATTAGTAGCCTACAATCTTAAGAATAATAGCATTATATGCCTCATATTTATTAAAACCTTGTCACTCTCACTCATTACAATTAAGGACCTTTTGGGTATCACATGACTTTAGATCGGTTAAATCCAAAAATAAACTTCATTTATATAATTCTTCCTTAGACTCCCTTCCTGGTGACTTTGATAACAACTTTGACATGTAGTAAATCCAATAAGTTAAAAAGGCTAGACAGGCTAATGAGATCTTGATAATAATTAAGAATTTTTTCTTTATTCTTATATAAAATATTAATGAATCTAGCATATCCTCTTCTAACCTAAAAGACTGTCCTTTGCAAGCCCAACTTGATCTATTTAAGGGTGTCTTATAGATAAAAGCATTCATATAGAATCATTTCTTTATTTTTTGTTATACTTGTGCTTTTAAATATCATATTAACATCCCTATTATTTTTATAACACCCATTGACATAAATAAAATTCTCACAAGGATCAATGTATCCAAGCAGAAAGGTTAGCTTGCTTCATCCTCTAGGGAGAAAATGAATGATAATGTGACTCATATCAATTAATTTATATGATTGATTGTTTCTTTAGCCCCTTCTTCTTATCCTTCTCCAATTCACTTATCCCAACTAAGTTTACTGGAAAAAGTGAATGTTTTTTCCTCAAATTAAATCTGAAGAACACATTATTTTAAGCAAGATTAAGAGTGGGTCTAAAATAGTCCATATAATGGTGTCTCTTAAGGATAAGTAGGTATTTGAGGACATTGACGTCAAATTTATACATACATTTTTTAATAGACATCTTATAGATAACTTTAATGAGATTATTAAGTTTTTATCAGTTATTTGCATTTATGTTTTATCTTTTCAAGTTGCTTCTTCCATTGTCATAAGTTATGAGAATGTATAAAGAGAACTTGGCAAGGTTGTTAGGAAGAAGGATAAAAGCTTGCGATAATGTTAAGGTTAAGAAAGAGAAGAAGGCTATTAAGGAATAGTTGTTTAAATGCCTTAATAAGTTGAAAGGGAGAGCGCATACACAAAGGACAAGGTGGTAGGCCTGAAGTAGAAGTTTGAGGGTAATAATTTCAATTTTTATATAATCTACCCATTACTTTATACCTAAATATTTCAAGAAGTAGAACTATGATAACATTATTAGTACAACAATTGAATGTTTTAAGGCTAGTAGTAACATTTCTCATAAGTAGTATCTAAACATATTATTTGTAATTTTGTTGAACCTAAACAAATTTAGACTGAGGATCTTGATGAGTTCTATGAAAGTAATGGTAATGTTAAGGTCACTAACCCTATAAGTAGGAAGTCTCCAAACCTTGTTGATGCTAATCCTATTATTTTAAGGGCACCTTTATCTCCATCTAGGCCTTAGCTTCTTTTTCTTTCTATGTTTTCTCCCTTTATATGTAAGGGTGTAAAAATGTATGAACGATTTATTTATGTCTATCCTTGTTTTGTTTTTACGAAGTTTATTTGTTTTAATATTGATGTTTTTAGTCCTGCTTCATTTTAAAACTAATAGCACCAATCTTAACAAGGCTTTATGGTTTAGTTCTTTTCCTTCAAACTAATTATGAATGAACTTAATAGGTTTGCAAAGTCTAGATCTATTTCCTTATTAAACTTAGAAGGATAATTTTTAATGAAATTTATAGGTTTTAAGAGTCTAACTATCTTTCCTTATTAACTTCTAAAGCATAAATTTTAGTGAACTTAAAAAGAAGCTCTATTGTCTTATAAGCCACTTCAAGGTCATCTAGATTCTCATCCTTGTAACTTCTAGAATTGCTTATATATGTAATTTGGTATGACCATAACCAATTTGAAGAAAGCTTTTCCTAAAAATTCCTTCTTTTTGATAATTTCAATTTTCATAAAACTAAGTCGTCACTTTAAAGATTTTGATCTTATCTTATAGAAGTTTAGCTACCAAACCTTTTTTTAATATATTCTTTGTGAAATCTTTCACTATTCAATTAATTGGAGTTCCGAATACAATTGGTCATTATGTCAATGAGTTTTATATGTGTCCTTTTAGGCTTAGAGTTTTATATGTGTACTTTTAGGTTTAGTAATCTTAGCTCTATAAGAATTAAAGCTTTAATTTAAAGGTAAGATTTAAGAGTGTTTATCCATTAGGTGTTCTTAATGTTTTCCAGTATGCTTATAGTATATTACAACTCTCTTTAGCCTAATCAATTGTTGCATTCTCAATTTTTGTTTTCAAGCTTTATATTATTTTTCTATTTATAACCTTAGGCAATCCATTCACTTATAGATATGCAACAAATGCAAAGTGATCATTGATTTTAAACTCTTTGAATAAAGCCTTAAACCACATACTATCAAACTGAGCATCGTTTTCAGTTACTATTACTAACAATACTTTATATATGCATTTGACAATCCTTTTTAGGAAGCCTTCCACAATTTTTTGACCACGTTGCCAAAGATTCTACTTAAGTCACCTTAAGAAATATAACGGAATCCAAATTATCTTATTATGGTAGAAAATGGTCCAAGGATATCCATTCTCCATTGGAGAAAGAAGGATGAAACTTCGTAACATAATATGATTGGCAACAGATAAGTGATGTAGGTTTGAGTACCTTTGACACTTGTTGCATCTTTTCATGAACTCTTAAGCTTACTTTAGAATTTTAGGGAAAAAACCCTTTTCTTAAAGTCATATATTCTAAGGATGACTCTCTATGATAGGCTCCATATGCCCCTTTGTGAATCTCAATAATTATATACTTTAGCTTGAGGAATATATCTTACATATAAAAAGGATAAAGACATGTTGAATAATTGCCCATATATAATCAAATATCTTGAATCCTACATTAAGATTTTATTTTTCCTTCCTTTGATCTTCAAGTAGCTTTTCCTCTTGGACATTTTTTGAATGGATATACAATCTAGTTCATTTTATTTGAAAATAGCTCTATGATTTATTTATGTTGGCATTGATTCTATATGCTCTCTATAAAATATTTTTTAAAGAATCCATTGTTGGCTTCTATTTTGGTAAGTAACTAGCCTTTTAGTTTTATTGCTAATATATTGATTAAATGCTTACATGTATTTTTTCTTTCATCTGCCTGGACTTTTTATTGTACCTTACAAGCTTATCTTCTTTCTCCTCATAAATTTCGTTTAGTTGGTTTACTATAGATTATGTTTGACCCGATGCTTATGATCCTGATTTGAAGTTCATTTGTCAACTATAACTTAAATAACAATGCTTCATATTTTGCCTCTATTGAATAAAATTACATATATTTTTCCAATTATTTTGCTTTATTTTCATGCTAAATCAATCATTTTTCTTGGTTTTAATATATTTTAGGTAATTAAAAAGATTGGGCCTTATGATTTGATTTATTAAGAAGAAGATGCTATTTCAAGTAAAAGCATGGAGAAATCGATTACATACGATTTAAATCGTGCCTGTGGCCTGTGGACCAGCTTGTGTCTATCATGTATTCAAGTAAAAAACATGAACAAATTGCTTAAACATGAACTAAACCATGCCTGTAGACTAGCTCATGTCTATCATGTATCAAACGAAAAATAAAACATGATTTAGAAAATGGCTTGAAAAGAGACCATATGGCATGGAGACGATATGAAGAGTGGTACGATCTAAGCTATGATAATGAATTAGATCATGTGTAACCTAGAAAAAAGATATATAATTTAGGTTATGGACATGCTAAAATATGTGTCTTCTACTCAAAAGAAGTAGAGAGATCCAAAATCTGGGCCATTGTTGTGTCCCAAACCATGTCAGAGGTGAATAAAACATATTTGAAGCACAAAACCTTAATTTTTAAGAGAGTTTTGGAGACTTTACACATCTAATAATTTCTTTTTCTCAAAAAGGTTATATTTAGCCATTAGTATGTTCATAGACTGTCGAAAGGTTGATTTCAAAGCTATTTTAATTAAGGAAACAAGATTTGGATTCGTCTCAATAGATCAAGCTATCAACAACACCAAGAATTTCATTTAGGATTATTTCTATAATGTTTCTTTCCTTTCCTTTTTATTTATTATTTATTTTATTTTAAAGATTATTTATGGATAAATACTTTATGGGGCTAATTACACAGAAACTTTATTGTTTAGAATATTTCCATTTTACTTCCTAATTTTTAGAAACTATTTAGCACATAAGATTATGTTTTTATACAATTTGTATCCTTTGGCTTCATTCTCTATTATAAAACATAATGGAGAATTTAAAATGATGTTGTATTGCTTGTGTTATGTGGCATAACCAAGATATATGTTTTGCTATATAACACCTACACAAGCAATATGATGTTGTTTCACCATTCTTCGTTAAGTTATTTAAAGGAAAATAATGCCAAGTGGTACGGGTAATAAAAAATCTAGCCTCAATGAGTAAATGATAGTTTTAAAAATCAAAGATTACAGTGAAAAAGATCTAAACCATAAGGGATTTTTAACCTTACTTTATATGTTTAAATAGAGAAAACCTCAATTTCTATCTTTGCATTGGATTATTTTTAAATTTATAAATTGGATATATATATATGTTAATTATCTTTCATTATTCTTAATGTAAATTTATTTATGTCGATGTTTAGATCTTATTTAAATTCACTTGTGGACGATGTAGGAGAAACTATTTATTAGTGGATTATAACTTAGATATTCAAAGTTAAATGGGACACTAAATATAGACCTATATAATATTTCTTAATGTTAGGATGAAACCTTTCATGAAAATTTATAGAACTTAATATATTCAAAGGGATGTTGCCTAGTAAAGATATGGGTTAACCAATCATAGAATAAGTGGTTCTAGATTAGGAGACAACAATTTCAAAATCTAGGAAATATTACTAGTCTAGATGATAAATTGAGTCTAAATTAATTGAATCATAATATCAAGGATGAAGCTGAGGAAGTACTTATCTAAGCACTAATTCTCATTAAGTTCTCTATTTGATTGTGTGCTCTTTTTTTTAATTCTCTTGGTTTTTATTTAGATTTGGTTTACTTTCTATCTTATTATCTAAAACCTATCATTGATTATGTTTATTAATTCATTAGACTAGATAGTAGTATGAGAGTTTTCTAGGTCCATATAACTTTTTATAGGTTTAATACTCCACTCAACGTTATCTTACTCATCAGTGATAGGGGAACTTCGCTTAGTTTATGGGTAGTAGATTAGTAATAAACAAAACTATTAGGAAAATCACATAACATTAAGTGTTTTGAATTGATGTTGTATTATATGTTATATTATTATTCCTATTGGTTCTTCCAAATATATCCTTGAATCATTGCCTTTTTCTCTTATTTCACCATCTACATACATTGTTTATATCAATAGGAGATCTAAGAATATGATGAAGATCTGAGCCTAAAAATACAATCTTAGTTTTCTTATACTGATTGGTAGCACATATAATCTTAGTTTTCTTATACTGATTGGTAGCACATATAATATTTTTATGTCAATTTATTTAACTCTAGGGCTTGTAATATCTTTCTCACATAATATATTGCAATTTAATTATTCTCTTCCTCTATGATCATAACAAAGTTGAGGGTTTCATCTGAAATGACTACATAGAGATACAATGACTCTCTTAATTTTGAGTTTGATAATAATGGTAGACATTTGAAGTTATTCATCAATTTATCAAAGGCACATTAACACTCTTGATCAATTAAAATTCCTTACGCTTTTAAATTATTTTGAAAAATGGAAGGTATAATTTGGTTGATCTTGAGAGAAACCTTGATAAACTTGCTACCCTACTTATACTTCTTTCAAATTCTGAGGTACTTCCAAGATAACCTTAAGTTTTTGTGGATTAACCTCTATCCCTCTATAGTTGACCATAAATCTGAAGAACTTGCTTTCCCTTGCTCCTAATAGATACCTTTGTGTGTGACCAAGTATGTCTTCTTTTCATCTGCCTCCTTCATCTTGATATGATTATAACCTGAATAAACATCCATGAAACTTAAGACTAGCAACCTAAAGTAGCATTCACCAATTAATCTGTCTTTGGTAAAAGGTAGTTAATACTTTAGGCATGCTTTTAATAAAACTATAAAGTTAAAACATATTCTCCACAAAGAAGACATACTTGGTCTCCACTAAAACATATGAAGCCTAGTATAATAAAGTTTTGATATAATTAGACATGATAAAATAAAATAAATGAAATTTAAGACAAATATAACATGATAAAATTATAATTAACTATGAAATCAAAATAAAATATATATGATGAGATGCATTTAATGTTAAATGGATATACTTTAACACTAATGACATTCAAATTATATTTTAAATAAGGCAACTCTACATAATAAAAATTCAGATTAATTGAATGCTACTAAGCATTAAAAATAAATAAATGAATGATTGGGCTAACAATTTATAATAATAAAACTCTATAGATATAACTAAATACAAAAAATTGGAAAAATTAGTATTAATAATTATATATATATTTACATATCATTACATATATTAAAATTTAATATTACTTTTATGTTACTAATAATAAATAAATATTAATAAAAATGAAATATGTTCAACGATCAAAGCTAACAAAAAGTTGAAGAAGATAAGAAATTTCTCTTGTGTGAGATGAAGAGCAGTGTCATAATCTTTTTTTTATTACTTAAGAAGGTGCAGAAGCACCAAGGTGGATTACAAAAATAACCTTTTGCGGATTATAGGGCAACAACTAAATAACTTGATGAAAGTCAAAGAAACTTTCATCTCTTGCCATTAAATGAACGTCATGGTACTCGTGCAATCTGAATGGAGACAACAAGGTGAATGCAGCGAGCGAAGGGCCTCTCTCAAATTGATGTCGATCGAAGTCCAAGTGCAATAATCCAATCTTAGCTAGGAGGTCGGCCTCCTTATTTGCAGACCTTTGAAGAAAGGAGAAAGAGATAAGATTCTCCCTTTAGGAAAGAGCTTTGATGTTCTGGATTAGTCGAGAGCAAGTTAAGCGGCCTGTCTCTCCGGTAATTAATTTGATAGCAAGTTCCCTGTCTGATTCAACCATTAACTGCCGAAATCCTTTTTCCAGAGTAAGGGATAATCCATGGAAGATCGCCCATAGCTCGGTTGTTAAGGGGCAACACTTGCCCAGGCGCTTTGAAAAGCCGTAAACCCATAACTCAGTCCAGTTTCGTTCAGGGTCGTTGCATATCTGAGAATACAATGGCGGCTCAGGAGGTGATACATTCTATGAGGGGTTTCAGGGGTAAAAAGGGATTTATGGCCATCAAGATCGATCTAACAAAAGTGGTCGACAGAGTGGAATGGGGTTTTATATAGGATACTCTTATGGATGCGGGAATCCCTACTTATTTACAAAGAGTAATTTTATCTTCTCTTGAGACGAGCTCTACACAAGTAGTTTGGGATGGTATCAGGGGTGAGGAATTCATCCCGAAGCGAGGTATAAGGCAAGGAGATCCAATCTTTCCTTACATTTTTGTGCTTTGCATAAAGCGTCTCACACATGCCATCAACGCTGCAGTCCAAAATGGGGATTGGAAGCCATTGACATTTGGAAAAAGGAAGTTCCCCCTTTCACATCCGTTATTCGCAGATGATTTAATTCTGTTTGTCGAAGCTTCCACTGGATAGGCGAATCTTATTGGTTGGATTCTTTAAACTTTTGCATCATCCTCAGGGCAGTTGGTGAATGCTTCCAAATCTGTCTTTTATGTGTCTTCAAATGTCCCTTTGAGTCGTGCTAATGCCATTGAAGGAATTCTGGAGATACCTCGGGTGAACGAATTAGGTTCCTACTTGGGCGTTCCAATAATCTATGGAAGGCTAACTAGGGACACACATAAGGACACAATCTCAAAAATGCAGAAAAGAGTCAAAGCTTGGAATCCAAGAAGAATTTCTTTGGTTGGTCGGTTAACTTTGTGCAAAGCCGTATTGGGTGCCATTCCTTCTTATCAGATGCAGACGATTTGCTTCCTTCAGAAGAGTTGTGACATTATAGACGGGCTCATTCGCGCCTTTCTATGAGGGGGGAGTGTGACCCAGAACAAAATAGGCTCTCCCTAGCCAAATGGGAGGAATGTTACCAGCTGAAGTTACAGGGAGGCTTAGGACTGAGAAGGCTAAAGGATACAAACGCCGCTTTCATATTAAAACTGGCTTGGGAACTGTTGTAGGACTCGCCGAAACTTTGGAAAGAGATCTTCAGTTGGACAACCTAGATCTATTGGGACCCAATCCGAATACAAGGGGCTCCCATTTATGGAAGCAGATTGTTAAATCGCTGGATGTTATTCGGGAGTGCACAGGTTAGGTAATAGGAGACGACAGAATGACGCTTTTCTGGACGGACTCATGGACCACCTCCAATTCACCCTTAGCCCCCTTTTCTTTGAACTCCTCGTCTTCTTATGATTTAAGTAAAATTGTGGCTGACTTTTCTTGTATTGCAGGGGGATGGAATCTTGCCAAGCTGAGCTTATGCCTACCACAGGAAAAGATTCACGAAATCCTAACAGTTGTTCCGCCAACGCCAACTGCAGGCCATGACAAGATTTTTTGGAAGTTAACGTCTAAGTGACAGTTCTCCTGTGCCTCAACTGTGGAGTATATTTGCAGGGATGGCTGGAATGCAATAGATAATCGTTGGAAAAACATTTGAGATTTGAAGCTACAAGAAAATATCAAGACATTCTTATGGAGGGTTGTTAAGGGGGTCCTTTGGACCAGTTCAGAGAGATATAGGAGGAAATTATCGGATTATCCTTTGTGCTATCTTTGCGGATTCCCTAAAACGACGCTACACGTTTTGAGGGACTGTTATCGTTCCAAGGAAGTGTGGAGATTGATTCACAATCGACTACCACAGGTTTTTTGGAACCAACAGTCTCATATCGACTGGATATTCACTAATATCTCTTCTGGTTTTTTACAGGACAATTGGCAAACCTTATTCGCTATCTGCTATTGGAAAATTTGGAACTCAATAAACGCAGATATTTTCGAAGGACACAACTCTACTAAGTATGAGCTCTCAGTCATTAAAAAGGCAACATATATGGAAAATTGTAGAGTTTTCATGCAAAGCGTCATAATCTCACATGCCCACGAATCACTTTATAAGTAATTAAGAATAGCCAGGCTTGCCTAATCCAATGTGATACTTAAATAGGTCTAAGATTTGAGGTTTGAGCCCAAGTCTAATCGGGTCATAGGTGGCCTAAAACATGACTGAGATATGTTCATGCTCTCTGTCGTTTACAAGCAAACCAAAGACAGTTGGGAAGGTGGATAGCAAAAGAGATACACTGCGTATAAAAAGAGCTACCTACTATATATATATATGGAGAAAGCGCATTATTTCTGGAATAAGAGGGTTATGACCATGAGTGATGATGGAGATGTAGTGATTGATATTGATTCAATGGAAAATGAGGTTATACCATACCATCGTTGGATGATATAAGCTAAGATTTTAATTATCTAAATGGTGAACGAAAGAAAGAAGAGGTAGTTGAGTGTTACTTAAAAACCTTTTCTTTTTATAGGAAAGTGTGAAAAAAGATGCAGTTACTGGTTAGAAAATGAAAGGGGTAAAGAAGTAAATATGCAGAAAAGAGCGTTTGGGCGCCTATGGGAGAAAATTTTGAAAAATTGAGCAATGTGTGTAACGATCTAACAATTATAAGGCCGCCCCTATCATGGCTGTGAAGACTTGCCAATATTCGCTTCTCTCTCAACTCTCTATTCTTCTTCTCCTTTGCATAAAATGCCGGAATCCAGAGACAGACTATCGAGGCCTGTTGACATTGCTGCTCTTTTTGCCAGTCGCCGCTCTGGGTCTTCGGGGATTTACCATGACCAGCCCGAGCTTGACTATGCTCTCTTTGGATCTCCACGTCCTACTCCGGTTGCAGCTGTTGCTTTCCCTAGAAGGGGTGGTTTGACCACTCCCAGACACCGGAGCTTTCATGGGTCTCTGGCAACTGGCCGAGAAAATATTCGCGTTGGGAGTGCTCGGAGAGGACGGCCGGTTCGTGTGTTGCCTCACTGGCATCCAAGAACCCCTCTCCGAGATATCACTGTCGTTGTTAGGGTATGCTCTGTTTTCCTTTTGTTGTTGGTGTTTGGATTGAACAGAAAATGAAAATAAAATAGAATACGAGTCTTTTGTTCGGCAACTTTATAACTGATTCACCCTTTCATTTTCCTTTCCCTTTTTATTTCTTCATTAATTGTTATGCTGAGTAAATGCTTAGCCATGCTATTTATTACAATCGAAAATGAACATTCCCGTGACGGAACTCGGTTCTTTGATGCAACTTCTAGTATCTGATTGGATTCGTTATGGACTGGTACCCATTCCTCTTTGTTCTTTAATTTTGCACAGCAGGGTTCTTGATTCTAAGTGTGAGTCTCTTGGGTGGTTAAGTTCTGTTGGATCAACCTAACCGTATCTTAATCTTCCAGTTGGTGCCTGTGACACTTTTGCTTCTGTTTGTGTATTTTAGGCCGACGCAGTTATCTTAGTTTCGTAGTCAGAAATTTCCTACTGGATTGAGAGGTTGTGTGCTTGGTTATATAATCGATTAAACTAAAACCTAAGTTTAAGTTAATTGCATTTGAGCAGGCCATTGAAAGGACAAGAGAAAGAAGAGAAAGATTGGGAGGAAGTGAAGGCCGAGAAACTGGGAGCCCAATAGCGCATGATCACTCAACTCCAGAATCATCTTCTGCTCCTGATGCTCATCTCGAGCACAGCAACGCCATCAAGACTCCTTTACCAACTCTTGGACTCAAGCGATGCCCTCCTACTGTTGGGAAAGTGCCCATGATTTTATTTGACATCACGAATCAACCCTCTGTGGATTCCGAAGCACTAACTCCTCAGAAAAAACTACTCAACTCCATCGACACAGTTGAGAAAGTAGTAATGGAGGAGTTACAAAAGCTGAAGAGGACTCCGAGCGCTAAAAAGGCAGATAGGGAGAAAAGGGTCCGTACTCTTATGTCAATGCGGTAGGTGGATCATCTTCTGACGATGTTTCGTTTTCAATTGCACATGGAGTAGAGGGGCAGATCTTTTGACATGGCTGTGTGGAAGTTGATCATCTTCTGGTGATTGCTTCATCTAGAGATTGATCATCTCTGATGATCTGGGCAGAGTCTGGAGCTGACATACTTAAATCAGTTTCTTGAATTGCTTAGTGGTTTGCCATTTCACATCTTGCTGATGGCTATATAGGATGATTTTAGTGCAAGATCGTTGCACAAACTTCTTTTGTCTTTTAATCCTTAGGACATCTGTAGTTGCCTTACTCTTTAAGGTGTCTAGGATTTGCTCATGGTGTACTGTATTGATCTGATGTACATAAAGAGGATTTAACAATAGTTTCATGGCGCATTAGATTGTTTCTTCACAAGTATCAATGAAGTATGGCAAATAAGCATCAGTTCTATTCTTGGAATCTTTTAGGGAAAAACTCTAGGCGATATCTAAATCAAGTTACTTTTTGCGTATCGCTGTTTGGTTCAATATGATGGAATGATTATTTATAGAAAATGTTATTAACTGGACTTTAACAGTTAATAATAATGAAAAGTCACACCCTTTCCACAATCTGCAAATATAACAAACCCTATTAGCTGGTAGAAATTCCGGGTGTCCAATGTTTTATTAGTGTAAGATAACAGATGTTCATACCATCGCTAATGTTTTTTGGCTCGTGTTATATTCTTTTCAGTATGATGCTTATGGATGGGCATCAATCTATTTCTAGAGAAGGAAAGTATACATATCTCTTTATCGAATTTACAGTATACAATTATACTGTCAATGTGGGATTCTTTTGTTACCGACGAGGGACAGCAAATTGCGAAATCTTTAAATTCTTATCCGATAATTGTGTGTTGTAACAGACTAAGCAAGTTCTATAATGGCATTTTTATTTTTTCTTCATTACACTATTACAATTTATTACTTATCTTTCTATTTTACTTTTAGCTAACAATTGAAAAATTGTAGGTGTTACATTATTTACCTAATTTTTTCCTTTTTTCCTTGTCTCTTGTCAATTTACTGCCTTATTCCTGTCGTCCACTTCAATTTACTGCCTTATTCTTCACGTCCACTTTATATGCGTAGATTTTTATTTCCAACGTTTTAAGGTTTTGTATTTGAACGTCACGGTTATAACATGCTAAATCACACTCGTGAGACCTTCACGGGTGTGACTTGTAAGTCACTTCGTCGCTTCTACCTTGTACCTGTGACAATTGTCTTCTTCACGAGTGTAAGTTGTAACACACATCATTGACAATTCTTCATCGTTTAAGTAGATGTCGTTGTTATACAACCTTCCAGTATATCTTATTAATATATATATTGCAATTAACTTTTGATTGCGAATATAGATGCCGCTATAAAATGAATTTGAGTGACGAAATAGAGATTATCACAGCATCTATTTTTTGGTAAATTTGCTGAAAAACTTCTCAACTTTACCGCAATTCAAGCTATGGAATATTACAACTAGGTTATACTTTGACTTATTACAGATACGATTTAATATAGAGATAATAAAAATATCTTTATTATATAGCCGAAAACTATCATTTTTACCTTTATATAACAAAAATATGGAACCTCCTCTAGATAAAATTCACATTAAACCTGTACACCTTCTCTCGGGGAATAAAAGACAGCGCTTTACTGTTATGTATTACCGAGAAATCGATAGTGAGGAATTAGAAAATGCTTCAACCTCTGCTAGAAAAGATAATCAAATCTCAACTGACGCTGAAAGAAACAATGCTGACATTACACCCATCCCAATTTCAAGTATTCGCTATTATTTATTTATTCAATTTGTACTTGTCTTTATTTATTCGTTCAATTTGTTTGTTTTTATCTTTATCCAAATATATAAGCTTTTATTTACGGTTAATTGTATTCTCATCTTGACATATGGAAGAAAAGTGTCATGAGTGTGACCCGTGACATATGTAAATTAATTATTATATGTTAAATATTATAAAAAATTTTATTCAGGTTATTTATAATAACTAATTATTATATGTTTTCATCAATTTAGATTGTTAAGTAATTATTAATAATATACTATATTATTAAAGTCATAGTAGTATAATTACAAAATTAGAATAAAAATTTTTCTAAGTTAAAGCAGCTAGTTTTTCTTCATTCTAATATTAATTTTATAAAAAAATATTATTAAAAATTAAAACAATTTCAAAATTAGTGCACCTATGAAATTTTAAAAACTAAAACAATTCAAAACTTGTGTATCTTTTTAATGTAAGTTTTTTATAAATTTGATAATACCATTATTATAATTTATTTTTTAAAAGTATAAATTAAATTTATATTTCAATAACATTTTTATTTATTTTATTAAAATTAATAACAAATTATATTATAATTATATCATTTATTATAAATAAATTAAAGCCACCCTCATGTATAAGCACGAGGGTGACATGTAAAAGGTCATTACATTGTCACCCTCGTGCTTGTGCACAAGGGTAACAATTTGGTGCCGGTCACCCTCGTGCAGAAGCACGAGAGTGAGAATTTTGTTACCATCACCCTCGTGCACAAGGTTACATGTAATATTGATATTAATAAATCAATTAATTGATAATATACTAATAATGATTGATAATAATTGTATTAATTAATTAAATTGTGATAAGCATTTTTTATAATATATTTAAATAGTAAAATTTAAAACTACTGCATTTTTTTAATTTTTAATTTTTATAAATTTAATCATACCATCATTATAATTTAATTTATTTTTTTATTTAAGTAAAAATTAAATTTAAAATTAATAAAATATTTATTAAACCTATAAATATATGGGCGTGTATTCTTAAATTACACCCGTATATTCACTAATGCAATTTTTATGTTTTCAAATTTTACTTTTTTTTAAAGTTAATGATAACATGATTATAATTATAATTATAATTTAATCTTTGAAATCATGACAATGTATCTCAATAATGCATTAACATGTAAATATTGATATTGACTATTTACTCAAGTAACTGTATTTTAATAAATCAATTAATTAATAATATACCAATAATTATTAATAGATATTAATTAATAATATACCAATAAATAAGCATGAAGGTGGTGGTCAATAATTTTTTGCCTTACGCTGCGTTTGGTTACTGTCTCCTAAGTGCGGAGATGGAACGAGACGGAAATTTGGAGACAGAACAGAACAAAAATTGAAAACAGTAAAGTGTTTGGTTGTGATGGACAAAACAGAAAAGACTGTCTCCGTCTAGAGGAAAAAAATGTGTTTGGTTGCAGTGGACAGAATATAAAAACAGTGTCAATGACAAAAATACACCCACAGTATAATATGCTTTGAAATATGTAATTCATTGATTAATTTATAATTGTATCAATATTTATTTTAAGTGTATTTG
>JANZXR010000007.1:950776-977221 GCA_027575705.1 Erythroxylum echinodendron
TGGAATCTTCTAGATGACCGTGGGACCCACTGATGAATATAGCCTCTTTGGTGGGGTGAACTTCTACTGCGTGACAATATGTATTCTCTTAATTCCTTAATTTATATGTTGTAACTCGAAAAGAATTTGTAACATTGTTTTAACTTAATTAGGTTGGTCATATTTTGCATGAATAAAATTTTGTGACTATTTGTGACTTGCTAGTAAGTATGCTTGTTTGTCTTGATGGTTCGTTTACATGGTTAGAACATATGACCATCAAAGTCAATTTTTCTGTGGCAACTAAAAAGGGAGTTCAAAAGATAGATATGGAAGTAAAGGTTATCAAGATCAGATTAGAAAGAGAAAGTATCATGAGAAAAATTATCGACCAACTACCATCGTAACGGAAAAAATGACGCAAAACATGATGATATTTCTATTTTAATTTGTTCTTATTAGTTTACGGTTTAAGTTTCTTAAAGAAAAATAAGAAACCTTATTAAGGTCAAAACTTTATTTATGTGTGTGTGTGTGTATTATATTCCTTTTATTTTTATAAATTGAAGCTTGTATTGATAGGCCAAATTAGAATTTAAGCAGTATCACAATTTGCAATCTACTTAAAGCAATATAACATATAGATAAGTAATAAACTAGATTCCATTGTGTTTTATTTTTTTTGCAACTAGTAATTAGTAGTAACCAATGAGTGTTCTAATAGAAGTGTGAGTGTAATTTGATGTTGAACTTTTCACAATTTATTTTGTTCAGAAGATGAAAGTTAATGATTGTTTTAATTAATTTTATAATGTGTAAGTTGATGAAATACCCAAGGTATTTGTATGTCATAAGATCTTGATTGAAATGGAAAAAACATTTAATTATAGAATGACATCAAGAAAGCTTTATATTAAATTTTAGATCGATGAGGTTTGTAACGGGTATACAATAGAAACAAATATTAATTTGCAATTATAAGTTAAAGAGTTAATTGATTGTAAGTTAGAAACCTAAAAATATGTTACAATTATATAGTCTCAACAATTATGGTAAAAACCAATGAATAAGGAAGCTAAAAAGCTTATATAGACAAAGTGGAGAGAATTAGATGAAATGAATGTGAAAGTGCAAGATGGGTTAATCTAGATTAGGGAGTTGATTAACATAAAAGGTTCGTCAATGTGGTTTTTCTAGCAAGTAGAGTATATCCTATAAAAATCTTTTAATAGCTATCTATTAAGGATTTGATTAATATAAAAGGGCTTTATTAGTCTTTGCTTGTTCAAACTTATCTACTCAATATAATACTTCCTCATACACTTTAGTGAGATAGAAGTTTTTGATAAATATGATAAATGCTAATAGTCACGACCATTTCCTTTTACATTTTCAAAAGATGATAAAGGTTGGCCTCACCATATGGTACATATCATTTGAATTTTCAATATAGTTGATGAACATTAGTTAATCAATATGGTCTTTTTTCAGTTGTGTATTATGTTGTTTTCTTGTAATATGGTTTATATGTATTATAATACAGACTGATTTTTTTCATTTATCTATATAAGATGGCAATAAATGGAAGAGCTAGTATAAGGTTATTTCACAGTTGACATTTTACTCAGGAAGTTAAACTAAATTATATAGGTAAGGCACCATAATTTTTTTACAAGATGGACATAAATTATGTGGTTTTGAAAGAGGTATGTGAAATGGGTTCTTTATTAGGCTATAAAAATATTGTTAATGTATGGTATTTGATTCCTGATAAAGGGTTAGAAGAAGGCTTGAGGAGGTTAAAAGTCTAGCCAAAGTGTATTAGATTTGATTAAATTGTTAGAGGTGCATTGATATAATCAATGTTTATTTGGATCGTGTAGTTGAACTAACACTACTGGTACCAATGTTAATGTGGCATGACAATTGACATAAAAATGAGATTCTTATGGATTTGGGAGGTAATACTGGAGTTGATTTAGGATGTGATAGTGGTGTAAGAGTTGATTTGGAAGGTGATACTAGAGTTGATTTGGGATGTGATAATGGTGTTAATGATGATTTGGGAGGTGATAGCGGAGGTAATGTTAATTTAAGAGGTCATTGTGGTGTTGGTGTTGATTTGGGAGGTCAAATTGATGTAGGTATTAATTTGGGCTGTAAAACTGATGTTGGAGGGGATGCGGGAGGTAACATTGATGTTGGTGATGATTTGGATGATGGAGGTGATTTGGGAGATGAAGAATCAGCTATTAATGATTATGAATTTGATGATTATACTGATTCTAAAATGGGCCCTCTTAATGGAGATGAGTTGCATGCTTAAACTTTAGGTGAATTAGGTGTTCCTGATGGGGGTGATTTAGGTGCTCCTAATAGAGGTGAATTTGACTCAAATTTTAGCATTAGTACTAATGCAAGTTATGACACAATGTTTATTGACTCTTATAATCCTAATACTTTCTTATCTAATGAAGAAAATCCCAATGCTGAAGAACTAAATACTCCTCTAAGGAGACCTAATGAAACTAATATACATGTTTCTAGAGTTATTATAAGTAAATGGATGTTGGAGATGATGTTTGATGGTGTAAAAAACTTTAAAGGCGTGGTTTATGAGTATGTGATAGCAATAATATTTAACTTAAGTTTCAAGAGGTATAAAGCAAAAAAGATAGGATATGGTTGCACTAAAAACCATCCATTTGAATTATATGCTTCATTTGATAGAAAAGACAAGTGCTTAAAGTTAAAAAATTACAATCTACAGCATACATGTAATCCAATAAACAAACAAAGGTTGTTTATATCTAATTTTATCGTGAGAAATTTGAAGGAAAAATCCTGGACAAGTTAAGCATTAAAATTAAGAAAATGGTTGAAGAATGTAAGGAGAAACTGAATTTATCTGTTAATTATAGCATATCCAACTATGCAAAGAGGGAGGTTCTCAAAGTAAAAGTAAAAGACCAGTAAAACGAATACGGAAAACTTTATGTTTATATTTCTAAGTTGAAAGAAATGAATCCATATTCAATAATCGAGCTTCAAATTAAAAGGGTTGAAGATAAGTTGGTATTCAAGAAAATGTATATATGTTTTGATGCTATAAAGAATGAGTGGAAAAAGTTATGGCCTATAAGCAGTACGAATGGAAAAGTACCAAGACAATTTCTAAATGTCATAGGAGTTAATGGCAATCGAAGCATATATCCAATTGTACAAGCAGTTTTTAAGGTGGAGAATTCTAAGAATTGGACATGGTTTATAAAATAATTAGCTATTAACTTAGGGCTTGAAGATGGTGAAGAAATAATATTGATTTTTGATATGCAAAAGGCAATTCATCTAACTAAAGGCAATCTATACATACATTTACATCTATGAATTTTGTCTTATTATTAATTTGTAAGGACTTATATAAGTCATGAATGATGTATTTCTCTGTTCTACCGGTAGGATGTATACAAGGCATATTTATCACAATTGGGTGGGGAAAGGATAGGAAAAGAATCTTAAAAAAGCATTTTGGAATTATATATGGGCCATATTACCATAAGAATTTAATGATAGAATCGTCAAATTAAACCAAATTGCACTAGGATATGGACAGAACTTGCTTAAATAACCCAGGGAAACATATAGTAGAGCTTTGCAAAGAATTGAGTCTATCTGTCCAATTGTGGGCAATAACAAAAGCGTGAAATTTAACTTTTGGATTTTGGTGGACGAAGATCGCCTTATTATCAGCATATTGGAGGTTATTAGAACCATGTTAATAAAGAGGCATTTTAACCTTCAGGAGCAAACAAAGAGATGGAAAGAGGGCATATCACCTAAAGTGATCACAATTTTGAAAAATAACAAATTAAATGTAACAAGATGAAGTTATTTGAAATAAGGATAAGAAGTGTGAAGTGACTAATAAAGATGACACACGTGTTAGCCAATTGGGAGGGAGAAGACTTGCAATTGTAGGATATAAGTAAGTATCCTTATATTGCAATTGTAGGATATAAGTAAGTATCCTTATAATCATGTAATTAGTGCCATTTTCCACAACAAGCAACAAGTTGAGGTATATGTACATGAAAGTTATCTTTAAGAGAGATTCATGGAAGTTTATGAGTATCTTGTAAAAAAATTGAGGGAAAAATTATGACCACCAAACACTTATCAATAGATACATTTATCTTTGGAAAGAGTTGTGCATAACAAACCTAAGAAGAACAGGAGAAAAGATAAAATGAAACAAAGAGAGTGAAGAATCCTCGTAAGCTATCATAAAAGGGGTAATTCCAACTATGTGGCAAATATGGTAAAAATGATCATAACAAGAAAAGTTGTAAATCTGGTCTTCTTCCTTCTAGTCAATTTAAAGTTGAGGTATTTAATTTAACATTAATTTATTTCTTTTTAAGTAAATGCTAATTGAAGATATGTTACTATTGGACAATCGATTATACATAATGAAGATTCAACAACAATAACAATCTTGTATCAACTCCATTCATTAATTCCAGTGGAGAATCTTCTAAAGTAGGTCGAGCTAAGATTAGTTTGACACTAGTATTAGTTAACCATATATTATTATTCATGTTTATTTTTATTTTTGTATTTATTAGAATAAATTATTATTTTAACACTGTAATAGTTATTTGAATCAACACTACCATTAAAGAGAAAGAGAACATTTGGATCAGTTGATCTAAACATTTTCTAACTATCGTTCCAACCAAAAGGGTTGAGGTGGAAGAGTGCTTATGGTATCACATCATAAAAATTGCAAAAGCGAGTTTCTAAATAAATGATTGTTAAAAATTCAAACCAATAAGAAATTAATAGTCCATTTGGAAGTTACTAAAGTGTGAATGATACTTAGCTGTGCATTGGTTAGTTTGTAAAGAATTCTGGTTAGATCCATCATCTTTCAAGTGAATAATTGTCAAATATGATACTAATTAATATAAGAGGTTATACCTGATTGGATCCATTTTTTATATTTTGATGATACTAATTAATATAAGAGGTTATACCTGATTGGATCCATTTTTTATATTTTGTGTATATTAGTTAAATTAGCACTTTGGTTTGACATAAACTTGATTATAACTCTTCAAAAAGTTCCTCCATGATTATTTTAAAGATTAAGAGATTTTTTTATAAAATCAAAAGTAAATTTTTTTTACCTCCCTTTACTCAACAATATTAACAAGAAAATTAAATTAATGCTTAGACATGCCTAACAAGTAAATTAATTCTTAATTAGAAAAATAAAATTGTTATAAAAATTTTAAGATAAATTTCACTAAAGACCTTAAGAAACTATAATATGATGCATTTGAAAAACTTACTATAAATGATTTTTAAGAACTTTTAAGACATTTATAAAATTGAGGTGACAGTGAAAAGTAAATATTATTGCACTTATATTAAAAACAATAAGTTGGAAAACTATGAGGGCCATAAACAAAGTTTTGTTAATAAAGAGAACATAGAAACTATTAAGAAATTAAGGTGTATGCAATAAGAGTATATTTTTATGAAAGTAAGAAATAATAAGAACCAATAAGAACATCTTTAATGAGGTTCGATTAATTGGGTGAGCCCATGTCATTTAGAGCTAAGAGTGATTTATTTGCTATCGGTCAATAACTCTCCACTTGTTGAAGATTACAAATTTAATTAATATAAATAATAGGTTTATATAAGTATGGTTAATTATAATCTCTAACCGATATAATTCAATAAAACTCATCCCTTTATCAAACTCAACCTAACTTACTATGATTTTAATAAGTCCTAGAATCCTTCTAGAATTTGAATTCCACTAAAAATATGTTTTTCATATAAGGATGTTTGTCGTAAACATGATCTAGGCCACAATTATGTCCCAAGTTGTAGATGTCACTATCTTTCTCTACAAGATTACGCAAACTACAACATGCTTATGTCGTCAAATCATGGATCATCTTACTTTTCTATAATCTTCGACACAATCTATGAACTCGATCATATTGTTTAGCGTATCTTTTATAGAAATTCCTTGTTCACAAAAACATGCTTATGCCTTTACCTCTTACCGTTAGAATGAAACATATCCTAGGCCACACATATGTCTTAGGCTGTGTTAACCCAAAGACTTTTAGGAACCATTATTCTTCACAAAACACTCCAAGATTACACCTATATATATATGAGCTATACACAACAATTGGAACCTTGGAAAATATATTATCCTCATCAAACATACTCTAGGAAATGCCTCCAAAGTTGTACAACCATACACAATAGTATTTATATTAGCAAATATACTTTGCATAGTTTATGTTGTAACTATGTATAATACCTTGAGATATTAATCAAGTCCAAAAAAATTCTTGAACTTCTCTTTAGTAATAGTTTTGTCAACACGTCAGTTGCATCTTTCGATGTATGAACCTTTTCTAACAAAACATAATCAGATGCAATCTATTTTTTGATCTTGTGAAACCTTATATCCTTCACTATAATACCCATCTATCAATCTTTCTTTTGACAATCCCTAGTCCCATGAAAGGTAGTTAGATTCCCTTCACTTATAGTAAGAGTATACGTGATTGAGTCTTACCAAATGTATACTATCTTCCCAACATTTTCTTATTTTATAAACTAAAATTTCTAAACCTCTTAACATCTGTTTTAGGTTGTTCCTGTTCCATTCATACTACCATTGAACTAATACTACTCTTCACTAATCATAGCACATCCTTTTTTATATGTTTATCTTAATATATATTGCTCCTTATATACTGCATCCTTAAAGGTTAGCCGAGAATTTTTATTAAATGTATAAAAATAGTAAAAATCCATCTTTTAATGTTTGTCATCCTTGAATAAAGCTCCCCTTGTGAAGTTTTTTCATCCCTCACTCGCTAAGATGACCTAGCCTTAGGTGCCATAACTCAATACTATATTCTTTTGACATTATTTTTTCAATTAACCTACAACTCTTTACGCTATTAGTTTGTATATATTTTCTAACAATTTTAGCATAGTCATCACATCCTTTACCATATTAATTTTATCTTCATTAATTTTATATCCAAAATTATTGAAATGTATGGTACTAAAAAAGGACCAAGTTATTTTATAAATATTTTACATGTCAAATATTGCTCCACGTCCTAAAAACACTATCAAACATCTTAATCTTGACTTATCTTGTTTTGACTTAATCTTGACCTATCTTGTTTTGACTTAATCTTGACTTTTCTTGTTTTGATGATTTTGTAAGATTTATCATACCTTAATCGAGCGATCCCAAAGTTACTTTATGACATAAATCAATTCCTATTTAGTATCATATGATATGAGTAGCCTGTGTCTAGAATCTACGAGTTTTAAAGTTGACTAGTTGAAACGTAAAGCATATCTTAACAATCCCTTTTGATATGTCATCCTTGCTTTTATTTATAGCACCAAACTTTCTTTTCACCTTTAGGTTTCAACCTATAACTCCACTTGGCCGAGCCATCTTTCCCTTTCTTTCTTCAACAATCCTATTTTTCCTTCACATACAACCCTTTAATTTAAGTTTTTTTACTATTTAGGTCTTTGTTGGTTGTGATCCAATAGAGCAATAGTGACATCCTCAATAATAATTATCTCCTTACCAAATATGAATATGGTCACCAAATATCATAAGAAAGAGGTAAAGAAAATTGATTATTGCTTAATCATCATCTACAATTTTCAACTTGAGCCCTAACAGATCATTGAGTATGTAATCTCTACTTTAAATATAACTTGTTTGTGAGAGATTTTTACATATATAGAATCTATCAATTCTTCTATATATCAACAAAGGATGTAATATCTGTGACATAATATATGACTTGTAACTCCTTCCAATGGAAATCATATATATCTTTTGGCTTAATTTCCTATAGACTAACAATTTATTCACTCTTGATTTTCAAAATCTAAAGTTCCCGATTCCATTGTACTTCCTTACTTCAAACCCTATAAGCAAAGTGATTATTGCCCCAATGATGCTTCCATACCACTTAGTAAGAAAATAAGGTGTGTTTAGCACGAATAAAGTTTTATGAAAGAAATAAATAAACAAGTATCAAGATTTTTAATGAGGTTCAACCAACTAAATATGCTTATATTCTTAGGAGATAAGAGCAACTGATTAACTATTGATTAATATCTCTATACTAGATGAAGATTATGGATTTCCTTTATATAAAGACTAGGTTTATATAAGTATAGTTAATTACAAACTCTAAAAGAATTATAAGACTTGTTATAATCATGATTAAGTTAGGTTGAGCATAATAAAGGAACAAGTTGTGTTTTGTTATAATCATGATTAAGTTAGGTTGAGCATAATAAAGGAACAAGTTGTGTTGAACTTTACTAATTAGAGTTTTAATTCAACTAAAAATGTATTTATAGATAGGACTCTCTATTGTGAACATGAACTGAGCGATGACCATAAACCAAATTATAGATCTTTTTTTTTTCAGAACATGACACAGTCTCTAACACGCATCATCTTGGTTCTTTGCATACTCAGATATGGTCTGTGACACTATTGTATTTATATCATGTCTTCTAAAAAAATACCTCAACCATATAAATATAATTGTATCTTTAGCATGAACCTAACTCTAATTTTAAAACTAAATACGCTGTAGGCATATCCATTTCATAGTTCGTATTCGCATAAGGAATTATACGAAACAGCGTATGTTCTTTTCAAAATATTCTAAAATTGCAACTGTTTATATGAGTCAAATATAACGATCTTTACCTTGGTGAATATATCGTATTCATCTAACACACTCCAAGAAATTCCTTTAAATAAAAAAGGAGCACATTATGGTCTATGAAGTAGATTATGAAAATGAAGGAGAACAACATACCTAACATCAAGAGGAATATAAACATTTGGAAAGAAACCTAATTCTAGTTCAATAATTGGAACCTACAAGGTCTCTTATGCATGCTAGCGAACTCCGTAACACTAATGTCAAACATCTCTAAACAAACCAATACACAAGCCATAGCTAGTGATAACAATATTATAAGATTTGCTTCTATAATAAACACCTTACCAAGCTATACCCCAAACTAAGAGGTGAATGACAAAATAATATAGCTCAGGCATAACTTAGAAAATTATTCCAACAAAACTTATACGAAATCCACAAGAACTTCTCCGAGAATTGTTACATAGCACAAGTTGGTTTAGTTCAAAACCAATCACCCCAGTGCAACATTCATATTGTGGTTGACTACCAAGTAAAGGTTTAGCACAAATGATAAAACCAAATTTATGCTCTCAATCAACCCAACTTATTTATTATGTAACACTGAGATAAAAATACACAACTATTATAGAATCAACACCTTCACACTAGGGACCAAAATCTATTCAAATTAGCACTTAACTGCTAGCATATTAAAAGAAAAGAATTCCAAGGTATTCAAGGATGAAAAAACTGTCAACCACACCTTCTTTCATAACCTATTCTAATAGATAAGAGAAATCATGTTAATTAAAGGAGTTGAGAACTTATTAAGCACCAAAATTCCAGCAAGTTGAATCTCTAACAACAAAAACAGCCCTCTCAAATCTGTTAATTAGTGCCTAAGCAACAACTAACCAACGAAGAATTCACTCTTAAGTTAAATAAAGAATTGATTAGTACTACCAATGATCTGCACTAGGAGATGAAAAACTTGATTAATTACAGTGATCACTTATGTATAAGGATTTGTCCCTTTAGGTTGCTCAGTTATTACTATGTTCTTAAAATTCGCAGCAATATTTCCGTTAGCTCTTATCAAGGAACATTCATGAATCACGTATCCATTTTTTAATAGTATTAAACACTGATTACAAATGTAACAATCAAATGCAATCACAAGTGCTTGAAGTTCAAGCTTATATAAGAAGACGATGATGGAATATTGTTGTAATAGTAAGAGGTACCACTTGGTGGGTTCATTCTAAATGGTGTTGATTGGTACATGAGTTGTATGCTTTTAAACACACCGATAGAAAGGGTATTAATTAAGAGGGAACAATCTACAGTGCAACTGCAAAGAGAAGACATGAATTAACAGCCTGCAAGCTTCGTTAATTTCTTCCAAGCAGCGCGATTAGATATATCCTCCCACCAAGCGTTAACTTTCTTCTTTTCTCGAACGATATGTCCCATCTCAGCCTCGTCGATGAGATATCTAATTCCAGGCAAGTGACTCAGATCGGCGAGAGTGAAGAAATCTCCAGCTAGGTACTTACTCTGTGTCAACCTCCGCTCATAAATCTCAAACACCTTCTCTAGTTTTTTCTCGCAACTCCGTGCCAAAGCCAGGTCTCCACGCTGTCCCATTCGAGGCAAAATAACTAGTTGAAACACTAGGGTGTAAACCAAGTCATTGAAATTGTGTGCCTCCACTTCGAGCCATTGATCCACCAGAGCTCTCTCTTCTAGGGTTGTTCCAAGTAGGTTAGATCCCTGGTTTGCATACTTTGCTGCATAGTACCTCATGATAGCCCTTGACTCTGAAAATTCACGGCATGAGATAAAGTACATCTTTAAGAATAATTATATACATGCAATAAACTCAAGAGGGTGAAGTGGCAATGATATTACCGAACAGCTTGAAATCGCCATCCTCCACTACAGGAACTTGCCCAAACGGCTTAAAAAAAAAAGAGAACAAATCAATCATCGCAGATAAAGCAATGATATTTTGCAGTAGATAACCCATCAATAAAATAAAAACAAATCAATCAGAACACAGAATATCACGCTCAAGATTTATGACATAATATTTCTTGAGCTTAATGTTTTGTATTCTGATCATTGAACGTATAATATTTTGTATTCTAACAAAATATAAGGCTCAAGATTTAGAAACTAAAGATGCATATATATACATAATATTATATGTTTCTTGTGCACCCTGTTGCTATATATACAAGAAAACGAACGTCCAGAAAGACATGCATATATATATATATATATATATACGTGAACAGAAGCCAAGTGGGTAGCTAGCCAATTGAAATACCTGCTTGAGTAAGAAGTCAGGTTGCTTATGCTCTCCAGAAGCAAGATCAATAGGTACAACTTCAAATTCTACTTCCTTCTCAAGAAGACAAGCCATTACCCTCTGTGGGCAAGCAGCAGTGACTGGGCCATAAACCTTAACCACCATTTTTGTGCACTCAACAGGAAACTGAAAACTAGCTGGTGTTCAAATATTTATAAAGAAACACAATTTACGTAGCAGTCTAATATATCTCACCCCTTTGATGTACTACTCTAGCGACGATTTAAGCTCTTATATAGATGGATTGATTGAAAGAGTTGAGTATTGAAATGGTTCATCTATATTTCACGTTGATTACGATTACAAATCGAGTCACAAGCTTCCATTCTCATTAGCTGACGTAAACAATGTTGTTGATGGTTATTTATCTGGTCCTAGAAGCGGACAAGATGGGGGTTGGCACGTTCTGGGTGCGACGGTTGAAGATGTTGCTTTGTTGGAGACGAACTTTGAGGGTTATCACGTGCCATCGTCAGCTAATGGTTTGGTAGAGCCAGTGAATAGGCAAAGGTTGCATGTCGACTTAAAGAGAAAGGGTGACAATTTCATCAAGATAGTATATGTACCAGACGGAGATCGTCTGTTCCTTAACGCTGTATCCAAGCAATCCTACCCATCAAATTTATTGTAATAAATGACTAAGATAACTTAGACACATGGTGGCACAAGTTAGAGAAACAGAAGATCTGTCCCTGAAATCATACGATTGACAGACCATGAAGTAGTCTTGTTATCACATATGAAGTTTCGTCACCCGTGCTTTTGCTGACTTCACCATAGAAGTCTTTAAATTTATATCAAATCGAACTAAAAAATTCATATTAAGGTATAATTTTTTTAAAAGATTGAAGAATGTATTAAATTTCCAAAAAAAAAAGACCAAATTCTTATAAAAATTCCTTGACATATGGATATTACAGGAGTTAGAGAATAATAGTTATTGCTAACCATTCGTTCTAGTTCCTAACAATGCCATGAGCTAGAGTTCGGAAGGCATTTCATTGTCTCTTAAATCTTAGGGATAAAGCACTCTCCATCTACACTGCTAGAGCTTTGAACATATTAGGTTCTCTAGCTTTCAGAATTATTGAATTGTGAGGAATAGTACTCTAGCTTTTGGCCTTTTCCAAGCTTATGTGAGATTTTCTAGTTTTGACGAACACGATCTGTCCACTCCAAGTGATTGTCCTAACATACTAGTATTAAGCTTCCCTGAATTTTATTTTGAAGGATCCTTCATTTCCTCCCCTTCCAAATTGTAAACTGAGTAATCAAATCCTAGTTTGAAGATCTCGCCATTAGCTTTGTTCTTTTATATATAGCAAGAGATTGGCCATTACACAATTTGATCTTATTCTTCTAATTTAGGCATGCATAATTCTTGCGACTTTACTTTTTCTCCTTGGTGGTTCTGGGTTGTCCCTAACATAAGAAGTTCATCGGTTTCTCAATCTCCTTGATAAGGTTTTTAGACAGCACGAAATAAAAACTCTAATATACTGCATGCATGCTTTTTGAGATGGAGATAATCAATTGGAGTCTTCCTGCATAGCAAAATCATCTCATAGTGGTAATAGGTATCTGTAGATACTTGAATGGTGGCTCTTTAACACTTTTCTTAAGATTGAGCTAAAATATTGGGTTTGCTGCTTAGAGCCATAGCTAAAAAAAATAAGATGGCTCTTACTGTTATTAATTGCAAGTCCTAAGAGGTCATTGAAGACTTGGAGAGAGTTTATGAAGTTTTAGTTAAATTTTTATACAAAAAAAGTATAAAATCTATTTTAAATCTAGTATTTTAATTAAGTTTGTAATACCAAACAAAAGCATAAAATATATTATTTAAATGTAAAAAAATTAATTTATTATGAATATAGCTCAAAAGTTAATCCTTATCGTAAATCTTGCTGATTGAAGTGTCATACAAGTTGGATTTATTCACATAAAATGTACATGTCATATTATAAATAAATAAATTATTATATTTTAAATTTAAAATAAATGATTAAAAATAAGAATAATTCAACTATATACTCATCCATAAATGTCACCAACATCTCTACATTCTTAAAATTTTAATTTATTAAATATTTATTTATTAGGGTTTCTCATATTAGTTGAAATGAATAAGTCCAACTTCTATTGTGGTTTATGTCATCAACGATCCAAGTTACTGGTGAGATGTATTTACAACAATTTGAAACTTTGATCATTTAATTTGAAACTTTTGTTCTTTTAATAAGTATTATAAAATTAAATTAAATTATAAATTTTATAAAAATGCTTAACCAATTTATTTTATACAATTATATCATATTTTTTATATAAAGATTTTGCATCCTTTAATATATAACAACAACAACATTCAGTATGAATCTCTTTGATACCTAAAGTCTAGAAAGGTCTAATAGTATGCAGCCTTATCCTTAACTAATAAAGATGTTGTTTCTTGAAAACATATAATGATATTTATATTATTAAAATTTAAGATAATATTATATAATTAAGTGTTCTATAAATTCACGAGGCTATTTTATCATAACTCACATTTAATTAAATCGTTAAGATAATAATTTATCTATATGAGTACAAAAAGGAGTTACGTTAGAAACGAAGTTAATAATCATATGTCGATTGCTGTTAAGGTAAAAAAAGCAAATCAATGGTTACTCCAGTCAAGTTCTAAATATGAAATATGTTACTACACAGTTGGGGGAATAACTCTGCCATGAAATAGCCTCATAATGTGAAAATGTAATTAGATACAAATTCGTAACTCAGTTTAGAAAAAGTTGTCCAACCTCCACACTCCAAACATAACTAGTGGTATCTAAATTGTAGTCTCCTCTGCAAGGTCTTACTCATAAACAGTAGTCATGTCGACTGTCCTCTACAGTTCAACAAATATCTCAAACTCAAACTACTGTTGGATAAATACTGACCTAGTTTGGCCCTCTCGTGCAGTAATTACTATAGCTAAGAAATGTCTGCGTTGGTCTTGAGAACAAATCAATAATTCTCTTACGTAACAAGTATGTCACTCCGTGTATAGAGAGAGTTTACCGATCCTGATGCCATACGATAGATTATTATTTTTCCAAAAGTAGTGAAGAGAAGCAGCCGAGTCCTTGTATATTCTTACTTTGGGACAACGGAGACCAAATAAAGGTCGACTGGTGGGCCTCCTTCCAGTCAAATTTTGAACAGAAAGCATGTCATAGCATAGTTACAAACAACAGTTTGATTGATACAGGGTTCACACTATTACTAAACAACAAGAATAATCAATTTCTAAAACTATATATATGTTACTTTGCTAAGTTTCAAGCCTAGAAAAGAAAAACATTTTTAGAAATCGAAAAACAAGAGTTAGGATTACCCGCAGCACCCACCTCTCTTTCCAGAATTTTGGTCCTCACTAGGAACTATAATACTAGTTCCCTTGAGAAGGCCTGAACTTCCATTCACACCAGGCTCATCATTAGCAAGTAGAGTTTTCTTGCCCATTATCCTATAAATCTCTGTCAGCACTGTCAAAAATGCAGTTTCAACATTTGTGGCCTCAAGAGCTGATGTCTCCATGAAGAAGAGGTTCTCTCTTTGAGCAAACTCTTGGGCATCTTCTTGAGGCACAGCTCTAAGACTTCCCAAGTCGGACTTGTTTCCAATCAGCATTATCACAATATTCTTATCTGCATGCGCTCTCAGTTCATCTAGCCATCTTGCCATGTTATCAAATGACTGACGCTTTGTCAGATCATAAATTAACATTGCTCCTACTGCTCCCCTGTAGTAAGCACTTGTCACTGCCCTATACCTATGAATAGAGAAAACAAAACAGGTTTAAAGATAGTAAACTAAAAGAAAACTAATGAATAATAACATTATTTCATCCTAATTAGTTTGGAATGTGCAGCTTATGATCTTGGATCCGCATCTGTTAGAGAGCCTAATGAAAGGCAGGGACCAACAGTAGAAACTATCTTGAAAACCAAAGCCAAACAGATGAAGTTTTTCTGACCATGCAATTTACTGTAATGGATGCTCAACGACTTTTAGGAGAAGGGCCCAAAGCTAACTTATTTTCGAGATATATCAGCTTCTTTACAAGACATCAACTGCTATGAATGAAATATTTGCTTTAGAAAGCATCTTTAAATCTTCTCTTTCTGGTTGAAAAGAGATTCATATTTACTGAAAAGCATCTTCTATATATGTCATTAAAAATGGTATTAAATTCACAAAAATGTTGCTTCTGAGCAGCTTTCATAGTGAGCATAGCAATAAAAGAAATTTCGTTGACCCCATTTCATTTGGACCATCCGTTCTTTTATTCAAACTGATCAGAATGTCTTTTAGTATGACAATAGTTAATGATGGTTTAAGGTCATGTGTTTTTCGTGCAATATCTTTCTGTATGATGCCTACGGATGAGGGATAGCTTAACAAAGGAAATAGTCCATGAAGAAAATTCACTCTGTTCAGGGCATTGTGTGAAGAAAATACAATGGTAAATAACAAGGGATTCAGAAATGTTGCAAGAGTTAGCCTGCTGTTTATGGGGTGACTAGAGGAAATCAACTTGATCAAGTAAAGTGGCTGCCAAAACAAAATGGATTTTATTCTCTAAAATCACCTTGTGAACTTGTTTGCAGGAAAGATCAAGAACTTGATTTCCTGAAATTTACCATGTTCTTGATTTCTTGAAATTTACTATGTTTGATCTCATAAAAAGGCATAGTTTTGTTACATGGCTAATAGTAAGAGACTCCCCTAAAAGGCAGATTTCCAAAGAAAGGGAAGCAAGTTGACTCTCTTCCATTCCATGTCCAGGAGGAGAAAATCAAGAAGCCACCTATTTTTTAATGCTCATAGTCAAATGCTATGTGGAAAGTTATGTCGACGAAGAGTTGACACAGGCAGATTACTGACAGCAACGGTGATCTGAACTAGGAAAAGATTTAAACAATAAAAAAAGATATGCACTAGCAGTTGCTAGAATAATTTGCTATTTGGAAATCTATCATATGTGGAGAGAGAGAAACAGAAGAATCTTTAAGGAAGGAATACTTCATAAGATTCTATTTGAATAACTAGCATCCCGCAGCCTGCTACTAGTAGTTCTATAACTTTGTATTTGAGGTTAGCTATAGTGTAGGAAGAGCATAAGCTGATTGAGAAATTCAGACATTCAACCAAAATAGAACGCATATGCAGATTTACATTTGATCTAAGCCCTGTACATACAAGAATTTTACACCTTAAGTTTTTCTTTTGATGTTACAATCTGCTGAAGCATATCCTGAGATAATTACACGAAGATTGAGATATTCTGGAAAATAAAATTGTCTTCAAAATTATTATATATACCACAAACAAGGAGAATTTGCTAATATTGCATTAAACTATGCAGTAAAAATAAAAAATATTGGAACAATAAATTTCTTGCTGAGTGATGTAAACTAGACTTAAAGTAACAGAATTAAATGAGGTACAGATTGGTGATGGATCTTATCATCTTGGCAGAGTTCTTAACTCTTAAGGCAAAACAGAGAAAATCACTAAAATAAATAAGAACTTTTGCAACCTAGTCAAATGCTTTTCAGTAAAAACTAACAATTACAGAATGATGTCAAACAGAAAATATAAAGTTACTGCAATCAAAAACATAACGTTAAGAGAGTAAAGCCCGCCCATTTCAACTTCTTTACCTTCCATATAACTAAACTAATGCTCTTCACTTCCACTTTTCTTAATCCAGAACCACAAAACAGAATCCAGATATTATTTCCAATTTCCGATGTATAACTTGTGTAGCAATTCTAGAAGAGCATAATCCTGATTCACGTCTACTCTTCGCTCTCACTGAGCACTAAATAATGTTTTCTTCCATATATCATGAGCATCAAGGCCCAGTAGTAGGACCTTAAGCATAATTAATATCGGGTGCTCAAACATCTAAATACGAAGTTTTGATCCTCTCACTCCTGTTTTAAACAACTGCAGGAGGTGCATTTATACAACCCAGGGGTTTCTTTTAAGTTATCATTAAGACAACTCTATTTCTTTGAATATAAACTATTACCCCTAAATCAACAACAATAGAAGCAACTATTTTTTGGTTTAAGTAAACAAAAGTTCCACAATCTATGCTGTATTCTGTCAATTTCATATCATCATTTTCCCGGGAATGCGAAGAGATGGACCAGAGTTAATATATATCCTTCAAAACATTGTTCAGGAAAGCTGAGCAAATCAAAAGCAGCAAACCCACACTTAATATTATTCGAAACCAATTAGCTTGTAATAATCATACAGCATGATCACCCATTTTCCTACTATCCTAAATGCACATAATTCAGAATGCCTATTAATATATAAGGAGATTGTGGGAAGAAGAAAAAGTTAAAAGGGAAGTGACAATCACCTTTCTTGGCCAGCGGTGTCCCAAATCTGTGCTTTAACCGTTTTGCGATCAATAGAAAGAGTTTTGGTCTGGAATTCAACCCCAATAGTGGCCTTTGAATCAACGCTAAAAGCATTTTTAGCGAAACGTGCAAGAAGCTGTGATTTTCCAACTGCTGAATCTCCAATCAACACAATTTTGAAAACATAATCAATCTTTTGATTGAAATCCACATAACTCGACATCCTCTTCAAATCAATTAACCGTTTTACCTTCCCTTCAAAATTTAACAAAGCACCTAAACTAGCCTAGTATAATAGATATATAAGAAAGGTCAAGATTAAAGATCTATATAATACCAACTCCTTCGTTGATGCACGCATATTAATATTATCATTATATACTATATAGCAACACCAATTAAAGCAGGACATGATTAAGACATCGTCGGGGAAACTTGAGGAAGCTGAAATGAGGAGTGGAACATAAAGATTAGGATTAGGATTAGGAGTAGGGTTAGGGTTAGGGTTTGAATTTGGCTAGGAAGTGTTAATTAATGGAGAGGAATTTGGGTTTGCCAGTTTTGTGGTATAGGAAGAAGAAGACCAACGGTCAGTGCGGGTCCCATCAACGGTCAGTGCGCGGGTCCCATCAACGGTTTTGTTATGCTCACATGGTTTGGGTGGTGTTTTGACTTACACTTCTAAATAACATATTTTTAGGAAAAGTAAAGATGAACCTTATAATCATCTTGTTTTGTCGCAGCTAAAGAATATCTCATACAATCATTTTTCTTTGTCACAAGTGAAGTTGGACAATTTTCACATTATGTATTCTTAACAATTCTCTTAATTTTAACAATTATGCAACCATATACAATTCAATATTTCTACTTTCTATTCACGCTAATGAACAAAGGCTAAATATTGTTGAAATGATAGGTGGTGACAGTGGTCAATAATTAAGGCTTGGACAACTACAACAATTAATACTGCTAAAAATTCAACAATTGCAGTTGTAACATTTGTGGCTCAGAATGGTCTAACCAATGTCACTCTTCTTCTATGTGTATGTGTGTGTATTAGGCAAAAGCTATACAAAAACCAACTTGCTATAAACACTTTGAAAGATGAATTTTGAACACCTTAATTTTTTTCAAAAGCATTAAAATATCCTGTTTTGATAAAAGCTTGATTTAAAACTATTTCAAAAGTTTTTCAAAGTTTATATGAAGATCAAGATATTTTCTTTAAATCTTCTCTTTGTTGTTAAATGATTTAAGCATTATACCTTACATGTAAAGGATCACCTAATGATTGAAACCTTAGAACGCTAAATAACCAGGATAAAGTTACAAAAAATATTACAACAAGAAACGACGTCGTTTCTTGTTGGTAGTAAAACGATAATTTTTTTTCAAAAGCATTAAAATATCCTGTTTTGATAAAAACTTGATTTAAAACTATTTCAAAAGTTTTTCAAAGTTTATATGAAGATCAAGATGTTTTCTTTAAATCTTCTCTTTGTTGTTAAATGATTTAAGCATTATACCTTACATGTAAAGGATCATCTAGTGATTGAAACTTTAGAACACTAAAATAACCAAGATGAAGTTATAAAAAAATACAATAAGAAACAAAGTCGTTTCTTGTTGTGGTAAAATGATGTAGTTTGAAGAAAACTAAGATTTGCTCCTCCTCCTCCATTCTCACTCAATTTGTAACCTAAAGTCTTTAAGTTTTTAGACATTGTTTCTTCCCTCCCCCTAGACGCACAAATAGAACTTTTGAACTACTAATGAATTTCACGTGGATTTGGAAAGTTTAGTTATAAATTGTGGTTAGGCAAGAGATTCTCAAAACTAATGGAGAGGTCAGTACATGTTTAGGAGACATCAAACCTAAATATATTGTCATTTCTGGAATGGCCTGGACAATGTTGACATATGGTTAACTCAAACTTATGGCTTCATTACATTCTTTCAATGTAGGTTAGATCGATGTGCACTAGTCTTATAAATAATTATTCTGAATAGGCATATGATATGCTTCAAACTCCGAATTTGAAAAAACTTTTGGTAAATTATGATAATCAATATGAACTGTATTTTTTGGGGATATTTTCTCACTATTTGCTTGTATTACAACTTGCAGGTATCTTGCTAGATAGTCAGAATCTGGATGTAGCAAAAAGGTGTACAATAAGAGATTCAAAAGCATTTCAATTACTTCTAGTCAGTTTGGCACCAAACTATCGAAATGCCATTTTTTTATCAACGTATTGCTATTCTTTCACGCTCTGTAAAATACATCATATTTATCTATCTCTTGATTCGACCTTTTCTTTCTCTTCCCTGCGTTAGTGATGAAAGATCAAAGAGAAAATTCCTTCTTTGAAGCTTTGCAGCAAAATTATGGAAGGCCTCCAATTGACAATAAGATCTTTTACACCTAATGAATATTCTACCTCTACATTACTGTTTTTAGATAATAACAAAGGGAGAACGTTAGATTTTATTGATTTTATCATTTGATTGCCATTGTTTCATTGTGATTAATGGATTTTCCCACTGTGGTAAACCAACTATTTCTTTTGCAACATATTACAATTATCTTGAACACAGAAACCTCACCTCATTTTTTTTCCTCTCCTTTAATGCTAACTAAATGCTAAAAAATGAACTTGCATTGAATTATCTTTGCTTACTAAATGATTGATACTGAAGATAAACAAAGTATCTAATATTGATCAAGTTCTATAAAATGGTGCCATTAATAACTATAAGCAATATTTGCTTGTAATTTATATGACTTACTTGCATCTTCTTGACTCTCGTAATGGCTAACATTTTCTTCTTTATTAACATAAGTGGTCAAGTTATAATTAGCAAATCACTATAGGTAACAAAGATAGTGTAGCACAGATGGAGAGCAGAGGCATAAAAAGAAGGTGAGGTCCCACCTATCCCATTGAAGCTGCCATAAATAATCTAGAAAAGATTCTGTTACGAACCTTACTCACGGATCTTGTCACTATGCGATTGATAGGAAAATCATATTCTAAGAATCTAGCCTTCTCTTTATTTGATTTCTTAGAACAACCTATTTTGGAGAAAAAGAACTCAGCTCATCAAAGAGAGGCTAAAACCTTGGACCTCGTTGGAGAGAGCCCTAATCTCATATAACATAAATTCTGTCTTGCCTCTTTTTATTCATTCGTCCCTTATATAGGACTAGAACCAAATAACAATCTCCTAATATCTTAGCACTCCTAATAACCAATAAACTCTAAAACTTAGGACTTCTTTAAATATCAAACTCCTAATATCCTGACACTCTTAATAACCAAGAAACTGAAAAGGGGATAAAACAATAATCCCTAAAATCTAGGTTCTAGGCCTTCTAGAATATCCTTTGCCTACAAAGGAATCCATGACATCACTCCACTTGGGCAAAGAGCTTGTCCACAAGCTCCAATTCTGGATAAGTTGTAGTGAAGTGAGACAAAGGTTCCCAAGTTGCATCATCAAGATGAGTCCCAGCCCAATGTACTAGTATTTCCTATGTGCTATGATTTAAGCGCGCCTGTACAATAGCAGCAGGGGTGGCAATGACACAGTCCTTTTCGATAGGTGGCAAGGTGGGCGTTGTCTCTAGAGGTGGCCCTTTGTACTGTTTTAAGAGAGAGACATGGAAGACGTCATGGAGCTTGGCAGTTTAAGGCAGTTGAAGTTTATACGCAACTGTCCCAATACGTTGTCCAATGGGAAAAGGCCCAAAAAATTTAGGAAGAAGCTTGTGATGGGGTCTGCCAACCAAAGTCTGTTGTCGAAAGGGTTGTAGGCAAAGCTAGACCAAGTCTCCAACCTGGAACTCCACCTCGCGATGGCCTTTATTACAATATTCCTTCATGCGACGCTGGGCTTGCTGTAATTTTCTTTGATCTGCATGAGGGCTTAGTCACGATCCTATAATGTAGCATCCACTGAATCAAATCAAGTGGAACTCGCCACGTATGATTGAAGTAAATCACACGTTAATATAGAATTCACGTACAATATATGAGATACACAAGAAGGGGGGGTTGAATTGTGTATTCTTTTCGTGAATACAAAATCTTTAATATATCTTGCTAAGAACTTCTCTAATTGTTAAAAGAATACTACAAAAGTTATACAGAATTAGTTACATAGTTAAATCGCAAATAACTTCTATATACTTGTCTAAAAACAAAATAGAATAAAGTGAAAGGATAGAAGATAGACGCTGCAATTTTTATACTGGTTCACCCAAAATTATGGGCTACATCCAGTTCTTAGAGTTGGTCTTAGTTTTCACTATACTTCGACAAATTTACAAGTATTCTTTCTTCCCTTCTAGAGCCTCTTTAAGTCTCTTATACAAAGTATTCTTTATGTTATCTTAGCCTCTCCAGGCTCTTAGCCTTTTCTTTCTCTCACTTAAAAGATATTGTGAGCTTTTTGTTATAGTAGAGTTTGCTCTCTAGTATCGCACTTTTAAATACAAAATTTTTCTTTGTAAGTAAACACTTGAAAGCTCAAAAGATTAAAAGCTGTAAGATTGTTCAATCTTTGACTATGACTAGTATATATAGCCTAAATAGGCTATATATATACTTCTTTTGTGTTTTGCACTTCTTTTATGTTTTCTGCTTCTTCTGTGTTTTCTACGTCTTCTGTGTTTTGTCTTCTTCTATGTTTGCTGATTTTTCTGTGTTCTCCACTTCTTCTGCGTTTTTACTTCTTATATGTTTTCCACTTCTTCTGTGTTTTTACTTCTTTTGTGTTTTCTGTTTCTTCTGTGTTTTCCGCTTCTTCTCTGTTTTTGGCTTCTTCTGTGTTTTCTGTTTCTTCTGTGTTTTGCGCTTTTTCTATGTTTTCTACTTCTTCTGTGTTTTGCCTTCTTCTATGTTTTATGCTTCTTCTGTGTTCTCCACTTCTTCTGTGTTTTCTGTTTCTTCTGTGTTTTGTCTTCTTCTATGTTTTTTGCTTCTTCTGTGTTCTCCACTTCTTCTGTTTTTACTTCTTCTGTGTTTTCCACTTCTTTTATGTTTTCTGCTTCTTCTTTGTTTTCCGCTTCTTTTATGTTTTCTACTTCTTCTGTATTTTCTGCTTCTTCTATGTTCTCCAATTCTTCTGTGTTTTTACTTCTTCTGTGTTTTTCTGCACACTTAACACACTTATCAAAATAGTTCATTTATTTCTAATATTATTATCATTTGATTGTCACCAAAATTAATAATCGTGAAGTCCCCTTAAGTTAACAATGATAACAACCAAGGTGGTTTGCACCCATAGATAACACATAAAAATGTATCCTGAAGAGCAGAGTGGAAGGACGTGTTGTAACAATATTCTGCCCATGCTAGCCATGATACCCTGCTCTTCGGTTTGTCCCCCACAAAGCATCGTAAGTACATTTCAATGGTGTGGTTGACTACCTTTGTCTGCCCATCGGTTTGCAAATGTTAGGCGAATGAGAAGGCGAGTTGCGTGCCACTTAGTCGAAAAAGTTCTGTCCAAAAGTTATTGGTAAAGACAACATCCTAATTCGAAGTTATAGACTCAGGTATGCCATAGAGGCGAACAATTTGTTGAAAAAAAACTTGTGCAACCCATGTGGCCATGTATGGGTGTGATAGCGGAATGAAGTGAGCATATTTGGATAGTCAGTCAGCCCAGATTTGTAGCTAAGGGTTGTAGTAGTCCAATGGGCCTGAGATGTTCTGATTTGTGGCATTGGCATGTGGGACAGGCGGCGACATATTTAACAATGGTAGCTTTCATCCCCTTCCAATAAAAGTCGCCCCGAATGCGGCATAATGTTTTCTGGACCCCTTCATATGTGCTGTCATGAAAGTTGGAAAGGATGGTTGGAATTAGGGCTGAGGTGGTTGAGATGAATATGCGGTTTTCATAGAGAAGGAGACCATCCCTAGTTGACCAAGGGGTAAACAATTCACCCATTGTAACTTTGTGTAGCATCTTTTGTAAGGATGAATCATTGGAGAGGTCGGTCTGGATGTCATCCAAGAGGGTAAAATAGGGTTGACTTATAGCATGCAACTGTAGTTCTGAGGAATCACAGCGAGACAAGGCATCCATCGCTTTGTTTAAGTGACCTGCTCAATATTCTACCCTGAAGTCAAAACCAATGAGTTTGCTAATCCAATGTTACTGTGGAGAGGTGATGACTCATTGTTCCAGGAGATATTTCAAACTGTAGCGATTGTGAGGATGAGAAAGCTATAGCCCTATAGATATGGCCGCCAGTGTTGTATGGCCTTGGCCAACCCTATCAGTTCTCGTTCATATGCTACTGTTTTGTGATGGCACGTGGCCAACTGCCTGCTGAAAAAAGCAATGAGATGGCCATTTTGTTACAGGACAACACCAATGTTGGTTCCGGATGCGTCGCACTTGACCACAAACTATTGCATAATGTAAAATCTGGTAGTTGCAACACCAGAGATGAGGCGAGAGCTTGTTTGAGTTAGGTGAAGGCAGCCGTGGCTGGCTCTGTCCACCGGAAGGAATTGCGCTTTAGTAAATTAGTGAGCAGGGCAAACAGTTGTCCATAATCCTTAATGAATTTGTGGTAGTACCTCGTCAAACCCAAGAAGCCCTGTAAGGCTGTGACGCTCAGCAGTTAGGGCTAATTTATGATGGCCTGAATTTTACTCGTATCGACCTCCACCCTATCCGCCGATATTACATGTCCCAAATACGCCACTTGAGGCACCCAAAAGGAGCACTTGGATTTCTTTAAATACAGCTGGTGAGCACGTAATAGGTCAAGGGTAGTGCGAATATGTTGGAGATGTTCCTCCTACGTGCGACTGTATATCATACTATCATCAAAGAAAACCAAAATAAATTTTCACAGGTATTGGCTAAATACCTCGTTCATGAGGGCTTGAAATGTGGAGGGGGCATTAGATAACCCGAAGGGCATGACGAGGAATTCAAAGTGGCCTTGGTAAGTGTGAAAGGTGGCCATGGTACCCAGAACGAAGGTCAAGCTTAGTAAAAAAATGAGATCCATGTAACTCGTCAAGGAGCTCATTTACAACGAGGATAGGAAACTTATCCTTCACTATTTTTGCATTTAATTCATGATAGTTGACACAAAACCTCCAAGAGCCATCGTGTTTTTTAACCAATAGTATCGGTAATGACAAAGGAGAACAACTATGTCAGATGATCCCTTGTTGTAGCATTTGGGCACATTGTCGTTCAATCTTATCCTTTTGGAGGTGGGGGTAATAATATAGCTTCACCACAACGGTGCTTAAGCCTGACATCCAGAAGATGGTGTGGTCATAGCGGTGCATTGGTGGTAAATCGGTGGGCTCCTGGAATATGTCCCCAAATCCTTCCAGTAAGTGGTGGAGCTATTCTTACTTTGAATCGGCTGGGTGCACAAAGTGGAGGTGTGGTTTAGTTGTCACTTGTAGTCCTTGCAGTGTCACTTGTTTTTTTGCGAGTACAAAATTCATTATGAGGGATACGAAATTCCAAAGTATTGGCCCCAGTCTTTGTAGCCAATTTATACCGAGCACTAAATCGAATCCTGCTAAGGGTAGTTTAAAGAAATCAATGCAAAATTCGTTGTCGTCCAAAATTCCTTAATTTCCCCTAAGTTTTTACAGGTCTTTGACTATTTCCCCTCCAACTTGAAACCAACCAATCCGACCATATGATTTCACAACTCAATCACAACAATTCCACCTTTAATGATTGAGAGTATTTATGAAATTAAAAAATTAACTCCACCTTTTTCTCCTAATCTAATTAGTTTAGGGGTAACCTTAACTTATCATCAACAAATACGTTCTCGCCATCATCAAATTAAAGATACTGAAAGTGAAATGTTTTCCTTTCTTTTAGGAGTTCTGATGTTTTTCTAACAAAACAAATATGTTTAAGAATAAAAATCCACAACCATTGCATTGTTATAACAATAAAACCACTAAATGAACCAGAAAAAGCACTAAGAATGTACAGTGACATTTTTGTAAGCATCAACTTAAAAAGATCAAAACTTGTAATTAACAAATGCAGACATACTAATATCTAAAACATACACCAATATCTATTCTAGTAAGGGAGCAGTTCTTATGTTGGCAAATACAACATAGTTAAACAAGAAGATGGCTCTTACCTAGTTTATACTCTAGAAATGAACATCGATAGAGAGAGAAACCTAGTCAAATAGTCCTTCAGATTTGGTATACTAAAATTCTAACACCTTGTGCACCAATTGAAATTGAAATTGAAAGAAGAACGGCATTTTAGATTCTAACACCAAGTGCACCAATAACAATAGGCTCATTTCACTGAATAGTAAAGACATCTATATTATAATTCATACATTTGGTCGAAATGAATTTATTATTGTAACATCTCATTTTCCCATTATTAGAGTTAGAACCTAGGATGCTTTATTTATAAGAGTTTATTGAGAATTTAGAAATGCATTTCATGCACTATATGGCATACACATATATATGAATAAAGTTGTCATTCATGAAATAATTGTACATGCATTTATTGACATTTTTCGGGTATAATTGATTTATAAAAATGATTAAAATGCGAATTGTGGATTAATTGTTTTAAAAAAATTAATAGTTATTATTTGGGAATTTATTGTGGAGATTTATCGAAAATTTGAGGTATTTTAGCCTAGGAAAAAAATATTGAAATAAGAGACAAATTAGTAGTTGACAAACGGATAAATTATGGAGTGACATGTGGACCTATAACTAAGAGACAAATGGTAGATTATCTTGTGGAAAAATGGAGCACATGCGTTGGAGACATGTGTCAAGACATAAATGAGCCACTTAAGTCACATTTTTGGGTAAGAAGATTTCTGCAACTCTTTATTTTTGTCTCCACCGAAATCCTCCACCATTAA
>JANZXR010000007.1:977321-1006845 GCA_027575705.1 Erythroxylum echinodendron
ATTGATTACAATTGTAACTTTTAGCATATTAGTTACAAGATCTCTAACAAAGATTATTAAGGTGCCTAAAAGTTTGACATAAGGGGAACCTCCATAACCTAACTTATTTTCCTTAAATATGGAAATGTTATTAACACTTGTGAAGCATATGATTAGCCTAGAAATGAACTTTAAGTTCTATGTTAAAAGCATAAATCTAGGCATTTATACTTTTTCATTTGTAAATGTTCTTCTCCTTTTTTCTAAGGCTGATTCTTGCTCTATAAAGGGTCTAATGAAAATCATTAAAACATTCAAAGAGCTATTTGGATTAGTTATGAATAAGGAATATATTCATATTTATATATCCTTGGTTGCTTCTCATTTATCAAATTGTATTTCCAATCTCATTAATATATAGGTATGATCACCCCCTTTCACTTATTTAGAGATTCCAATCTCCTAAAACAAACCTACTTACATTGAATTTCTGCCTTTCATTTTGAGAATCTAGAAGAGGATTAATAGTTGGTGTAACAAAATGCCTATCTTTTTGCTAAAAGGATCCAATTGATAAAATTTATCTTAAAATGAATGCATATCTATTAATCAAATTATATTATTTCCTTGGAAATTTAATTAAAGAAATTAAAACTCATCAGAAGCATCATGTAGGCTAGAAACACTAATAATGCTTATATTGCTAAAGTAGCAAGGAGAAATGTTTTCTTACTTAGAGATGAAGGAGTGCTTGGAGTGTTTCCTTAAAACTAGGTAACAAAATTATAATGATCAGAAGAATTTGGAACATCTTTGTGGATAAAGATTCCATTTGATTTAAATTGATTCACTCATGTTACTTGAATCATGAAAGCTCTTAGTCCTATGATCCTAAATATGTTACTTTTTGGACTATAATTCATATTGTTAAGATAAGTCACTAAATAAGATTATTGTTTAAACATAATTTAGGGAATTGATCTTCTACCAATTTTTAGTTAGGCAACTAGAATTACTTGGGGCCCCTAATTGAGATCAATGCTCTCTTCCTTCTAAGAGATCTAATTCCACTAATGACCATTAGTAGCGACGTACTTAAAAAGAGTACATTCAATATCAGTCAAAGCACTAAAGACGAAGTAATGACTTTTGATCCTAATTTTTCTCTTAACCCTACTAGTAATGATTTTATCATTTAGCTTAATCACCCTTTATGTATCTTCTCTACTCCTCCTATAGAATTACAGTGACCAATGGAGCCAAGTACTTTGTTATAAACTAGTTTGGCTTCAACAAGCTATTGTACAAGTATCCTTCATCCTTTGGCTTGCTATTAAATGAAAGAATTTGAATTAGTAATAAAATATATGGCAACAACTTTATCTCTAGCATTTACAACATATGCTCCTTATATCTTGAGTCTATAAGGTACTTATTTTCCTAAGATGAGTACTTTACATTTCTTTAGCATGAAATTCTTAGTAGATTTAACTTGTTATGCCTACAAACCTCTTAAAGGGATACTTCAATCTGGATTTATTAAAGAAGATGTAAGTAAAAAATAATATATCAATTGTAAAAGTCCTTTTTAGCATATTAGTATATGAGATTTAGAAGAAGAGGAACCTCAAGTTATTTAAAAGAAACTATAAGCATAAATAATAGGTACTTCTAGAAATATTACACAAATCAGGGAACAATAAATTTCCTTGAATAAGATAACCATCCCATGTTGAGAAACTAATTGGTTTTGGCTTTATTTCCCAAAGAAAACCAATGTGGTCTAGCTCTAACTATCTAGAAATGATGATAAGGAGTAATGTATACTTATAGCTAAATAAAAAGTTGCTCCTGTTAGTATTGAGAAAAGCTTGAAGTAATCCTTTAATTTAATGCTATTAAGAAGTCTACAATATAATATTCTATAATTCATGAATTCATTTGCACCTTTCAAATAAGCTATTTAATGTTAGCATAACCTTAAAATAATGCATCTAGTTGTTTATGCATTCTAAGTAAAGATGTGTAACAAACAACAAACTAAAATAATGCATTTTTTTCTTCATATCATAATTAGGCATTTTAAAAGGTATAATGGATCTTGCATTTAAAACGCCAAAATTTCTTTCAATAATATTTGTAAATGAATAATGTATGTAGTTAAACAATTTATATGAACCTTAATTTTTTCCTTTTCCTCCAAAATTATGCAAATGATTTCTCTCACCATGATATGATGAATAAAAATTCAAGAAAATTGGTATATCCTGAATCAATCAACTAGAATTTACCTAAATATATAACGAGCATAATATTAATAAAAATATAAAACTAAATTTAATTATTATATTTATTGAAAAAAAGTCATATCTCATAGAGGCATAGTGAATTAGTTATATGGATTTGTTACTATCTCTAAAAAACTTGAAAATCATTTGCAATATATTCTCTTTCAACCATTATATATGTATGTTATATAATCAATAACACATAGTATTATATGTTTGATCGATTCCTTTACTCTTATATGGAATTTATTCATCAGTCGTGTTATGTATGGCTTATATACATAAGTTAAAATCTTACATTATTTTAGGAAAAATGTGAACACATCTTAGGACACAATCATGGCCTAGGTTGTATTCCTTTTTAGAAATTAGATGTAAAAGTATGGGTGGAAGATACAAGTGTTTTAAATTGGAAAAGGTGTTTTTAGTTGAAAACACGATTTAGGTCACTACTTTGTTATAGACCATATTTAAAGGCTTAAAGAAGTAAAAAGGTTCACGGTCTGAAGATACAAGCATGACTGAATCTATGCCTATATACTAGTAGAAACAATAAGAATAACAACCAATGCCATATCTATATCCTATGTCATGTCTGTGATAGGAAACCTTATATAGAAACATGTTATTGGTAGATTTCAAACTTTAGTAGGATTCTAAAACTTATTACAATCATAATTATGATAAGTTAAGTTTAGTAAAGGCTATTTGAGTATAATGGTATTAGCTAAAGTTTATAATTAAGTATACTTATATAAACATAATCTATATAAAAGAAAGTATATGATGTTTTTCAAGTTGAGAGTTTTGATTAAACAATAGACAATTATAGCTATCAACTTTTAAGGATGAAGACGCAACTAATAGATCGAACCCATTAAAGATCTTCTTGTTGGTTCTTATTTATTTCTTTCTTTCACACAAATCTTATCCATCCTAAATCCACCATTATTTCTCAATAAGTAGTATCACAACATAGTTGAAATAATAATGACTTCATTGTAAGGTTCAAAGTGGATTGCAACGAAATTGAAAATTTTAGACTATAACATAATGATTAAAGGATTTGATATCATACTAAGGCTTATTGAAGGGGTTTTAAAAGGATAAGTCAGCAAAAATAAATGAGCTTAATTAGGAGGAGTTATAAATGTAAAAATCTAAAACCATTTGATTATGTCTGGCAAATAAGGTCAGGTACTACATTATGGATATTGCATCACTTAAAGAGATATGAAAGAAGCTAAAAAATTAATAAATCTCGATATCTTTCACAAACAAGATATATCTAAACTAAAGATTATACAAGTGAAGATGTAGGAGGGATATATATGAAACAACATATCATTACATTCAACCATGCAGTTAGTGACATGTTACAGCTTGATGTGACCATTATATAAAAAAAATTATTCTACTTTTTTTAATCAAAATATGGAAAATAAAGATTGAGAAGTTCAATGATATAGTTAGGAGATTAAGTAGTATACAATATATACTAGATTTAAGTAAGAATGTGATCTTTTTGTAAACCTTACATGATAATCATGATGAAAGAACCAAAATTGGTTAATAACATCTAAAAACTGATAGGGGCACAATTTTAGGTGGAGAAGTCATAATAGTTAAGAAAGGAAGATAGTACTATGTTTTAATAGATATGGATAAGTCATCTTGGTGAGTCAGGGATAAAGAAACTTTATAAGGAAAGTTTATTAGAGGGTGAAAAATTTTAGTTCACCATTTTCATGAGAATCAAGTGAAAGATTAAATTAGTTGTTCTTGTTTTCCATCAATAAAAGACAACAATAAATGCAAGCAAGCTTAGGAATGTCAAGATTTAATTAAATGAATTTTCAATTTCATGCAAAACAGTTGTAACATAACATAATTTATGATAGATATTTCATCGAATACTTTATCGGCATAAGAAATTCTTCCCTAATTATTAATAAAAACACTGGTATGTGGCATTCTTCACTAATAGGAACACATTCAAACACATAATGAACTATTAACAGTTGAAATAGACGTAGACAACACAAACTAAATCAAACAAAGTCGACCCAAACAAAAGCTTCCCTAACAACAACAAGCAAAAAATAAAAAACCAATTGCAAAGTAGGAATAACTAACCATGATGGAAGATTAATTGGAGATCAAGATGACAATAATGGTGTATGGAACTGAAGACTACAACAGCGAGGGAAGAGGAAAAAAATTTGCAAGTTTCAGAGACCCATCGATAGTGAGGGGGAGAGGAGAGGTGCATCATTTGTTTAATCAGATAAGGAAACGATGTTGTTGGTGGTTAAACAAATAGCGCCGTTTTTCTTCAAATTGAAACCACAATCTCGATGTAGTTTGAATTTACCTACCGAAAACCTACAGAATGATATTTCTGTAGGTAAATTATCGACGAAAAAATGATTCCGTAGGTTATTTCCCAACAGAATGGTGTTTTTCAGAGGGAATATCCCTACAAACTGCTAAATTCCCTACAAAAACATCACTCTATATTAATTTATCTACAAAACTCCATTTTCACCGGGAAATTCCCTACGGAAACATATTTCCTTTAGTTAATTACCTATAGAAACTTTTTTCCTTCGGTAAATTTCGTACATAATTTTTACTGGGAATCATTGGCACCTATTTTTATGACGACTTTTACTACTCATCGCTAAATTTCATCAGCAAAGTTTGGCCTCCTCCTTTAGCTATATACTTTTTGTTGCAAATTATCTTTTTTCCCTACAAATTTACCTACGGAAAGTAATTTCTATCGCGAATTTACTATGGAAATTTTCTGTTGGTAATTTTTCATCGGTAATTTGCAATTTTCCTAAAGTGAATGGATGTTTTGAAAAACTATGCTTGAATAATAAGTTTAAAGACTTGTGAGATAAATGAAACATATTTCAATCTATAAATTTCATTTCTAAACATTTTGTTGTTTACAAATTCAAGAATAGTGTGGTAAGCATAATAACTATTTCTAACCAAAGAACCCTTCTAAAATGCTCAAATGAAATTAAGAATTGTGGTCCTTACAACTCAATCTAAGGTGGATTTAATCTTGAACCTGTAAAGAAATTCCTTTGTTTCTTTGGTATAGTTATCGATTGTAGGCACAAGCAAGCCTAGCTCACAAATTTTGGATCTATTAGAAATCACATGTTGTTCTAATATGCTTATTCTCATTGTCTTTAGTACAATCATAATATTATCATAATTATATTTATGTTGCATTTATTTATCATAATAAAATTGTGACAATATCATAATTATGATATTTATATTGCATTTATGTATTATCCCTAAATTGTTCTTAGTTATTGTTTTACTAAGAGTAGACATTAATAAAGCATGAAAAGATTGATACATGTTATGTTTCTTCCTTATAAAAGAAGTAGTCGATCTCATAGACGTTGTATAGGGATACCTAAACAAATATGTGAGTCCTTATTAAAGAATAAGATCACTTAAGTGACTCTATAAGAGAATTTCATTTTGAACATTCCTTATGGTTTTATGGAAATTCTCATTGTGATGAATGTATAAGTGATTATTTAATTTTAGATCTCTAAAGCATTTCATACATGGATTGTTATGTTTTAATGCTATTTATCACATATCCTAATCAAAGATAGCTTAAGTGGTAGTCACTAAATATATTGTGAACTATATGATGGTAATTGAGTGGCTAATATAGAATTCATCACCCTAAAATAATTAAGGATATTATTCCATTATTTTTAATTAATATTGATTTGTAAAATCCTTAGCCAAGATAGAATGATACCTTAAAAATAGTTTTCAAATGTCATTGATAGAATTAATTACTAATAGTGGAGAGTATATGATTGAACTCAAATAAACTGGATATTAACTTCATACTTTATGTTTAACTAGAGCATTGTGTGATGAAATAATTTAATTATATGAAAAAGTTATGCATAAAAAGATTAGCAAAATTATTTTTACATTTTTAATATTTGAGTGGTCATGATGCATTAATCTTGATCTATAGATATAAATTATTTAATTAGAAAATTAAACATAAATTAAAAGAGTTTAATTTATCTAATCTTAAGTATGATTTAGGGGGTGCTTAGTTAGCTGGTATGGGAAGAAAGGAATGGGTAAGGAATGAAAAAATGATGCTTGGTAAGAAATTATGATTAGATGAACAATATTTTCATTCCTACTTTTTGGGCATTACTCCATGCCTCTCGATTATGAGAGGAATGGAAGTTATTACTCCATACATTTGGCAACTTTTTCTTACACTCTCTCTTCCTTCCTTTCCCACATCCTTTTATTTTTTGGTACGATTCTTCGTAATTAATTGCTTATTGTTTGGGGCCTTTTAGGTTTCTTTAGGTTTTCTGGTACGTGGGTGATTTGTTTCTACTTAAATCTGTGTACGTTTACTACAATGTTCATATTTTTACTCTTTGTTTTCTGGATTTTAAGAATCCCTTAAAGTTTAGGTAAAATAGAGTAGGAAAAAAGTGAAAAGTTGAAAGCTTTTTTAAGGCTTGGGCTTGCATTTTCTACTATTTACCTGCTTCCAATTGTGGTATAATATGAAGAAAGAAAGTATGAAGTAAGAAAGAAAGTTCATTTTCTTGGATTTATAGTTGGTTTTGCTAAATATGGTTTAATCTATGACATGTATTTTGGGTTTTCTTTTTCTTTTTATTTCATTTTCTTCTCTCTTTCATCACCTCTCTTGAGTTTCTGGTTTGAGCCTTATATTGGTATTAATGAGCACGGAGAAGAAATGGAGAAGCGTGAGATCCTCCATTTTATCTTGTAAATGAAAGTGAGGGTTTTTAGTATTACCCTTTACCTTATATCTCTTAGTTGTACTCTATTGCCCTCTTCCTTCTCTCTCATTCAAGACTTTTAAGCGTGAAGTGCTTGGATTTTTGTTCCTGAGTTTTTCTTTTCATTTCTAAGTAATTTCTCAGTTCAACTTTACTTTCTAGGTATTTGTGAACATAAAATTAAAGATCTTTCCTTTCTGTGAAAAAAATGGGATTTTTACCCTTTTCATTCTTCCTGCTTTTCTGGTCTTTTTTTCTGTATCTTAAGTCCATTAGCTTAGTTATGATTGTGCTTAAAGGTATTGTCTTTTCTTTTTTTTCTTCTTCACCATTTTTTAAATAATATTCCGTTTGTAGGTAATCTTAGTTTGCTACTTGTTGTGAGTTTGACCATTTATTGGTAACAATAAATGTGTAACTACAGAGAATAGAACGTGGGAAAGTTGTGTTTTTTTTATGGTCTGGTACTTAAGATGCTTTACTAACTAATAAGGGGTAAATTTTATGCTTTATATTTGCAAATCTATCTTCTGAAACCTGTTTGCATACAATATTGTCCCAGGGTTGTGATTTGTGAATTATGTTTGTATTTCATGACAATAGACGCGTAAGGTGATTGTAAACATCCAGACATTACTGGATCATCAAGGTAATAACTTTTCTGGAGCATGCTGTGAGTTAACCTAGATGTGTAAACTCAATTGTATATGTGCTTCTGTTTGGATTGTATGTTTAATATGGAATATGTGTATAAATGATTAATCAATGCCAAACATAGATCCGAAAAGTTTATTATATGGTATGAGCACACTAAATTGAAGGGTATTAAAAGCATGACATATGGATTGATGCATTTCATTGATATGCATGATTAGAAAAAGGAGTTGTAACCGGAGTGATCAATGTGAGAAAAGAGCTTTAAGCTCAGGATTATGAAAAAGAGCCTCAGACTCAGAAAATACGGACTCGGAATCCACAATAGATTCGGGTTAGAAATGAGCTCGGTATCTACAACAAATATGGGATAGTAAATTGGGTTGATAGGCACCAACAATGAAAAATAAGAATGGAATCACATGTGAATTTGCATATAAAACTTTACATTATCATATGAATGATTGGGATGAATTATTGAATTGTTTTGAAATAGTGAAATGCAATGTTTGTGTACATGTTGAACTTGTTGAAATATGATAAAATATGATGTGGTATTCAATACTGGATGATGTGATATACTTGTTGAATTGGGTTCTAATTTATCTTGGTATTTTGACTTGAGTAAATACATCGATGATGGTTCACTCACTGAGTTCACAAAGTCGTAAAAATTGCAATATTGTTTTTCAGGTTTAGAGGAGTTCTAGCTACTGAGGTTAAATAGTAGAAGTCTAGTAATTGCAACTTGGAGACAAGAATGACTCAAAGGCCTGATCAGCTAAATCGAAGGAGTCTAGTTAGAATGTTTTAGTTTAGCATCTTATTTCATGTTGAGAGTATTAAACTCTTAAATGTGATGTAATGTATATACATGAATTATGCATTGTAATGACACAACGTAAGTTTATGCTTATGAATGGAATGGGAAGAATTAATCTTTTTGAATGCTTGCGATATTTGTGATGCCTTAAATTAGTTAATGTGAGTGTTTTAACGTGCCATTTTCATAGGATATGTTCTCAAATATCCTTTGGTATGTTCGAGCACATGCTTTGTAGGAGTGACATGTTACATTTCGTCTTTTAGAAAATCGAATGAAAAAGTTTTACCCTAAAAAAATAAAAACATGGAATTATTTGATCATTTTTACTAGTATTTTCAATTTACAAAAATAATAACACAATAATTTCCAATTTAGACTAATAATAATGTATAATGTTGTTAAATGCTCAAGTTAAAGAAATTTTGGTTTTTACATCTACAAGTCCCGTCACCTCAAATACAAACAATATAATGTTTAATAACTACAAGGTAAAATGTCTCCTTAATGTAAATTTATCGTAATTATTAATTTTTCATTATAATAATATAAAATATTAAAATGCCTAATAAAAAGTCATTAAGTATAAAAATGACTTTATCAAAAAAAAAAACTTTGGAAGTATACTACTAAAAAAAATACTTAATAAGTGCAACAGGTCGTGGATCATCTAGCAAAGGCTTATAAAAAAGGAAAATACCATATAGTAAAAGCCTTTAAGTAAGGAATAGACCTCATAGTAAATACACCTACATAAGGATCAAAATTTTAAATAGTAAACATCAAATAAGAAATAAATGTTAAGAAAAATGGGTATTACTTTTTTTTTAATTCTAATCAAGATGTAAGAAAAATCACTTCACTTCTTAAAATTAATATGAATAAGACAAATACTCAGAAATTTGTTATAGGTTGTCTACTCCCAACCTTTAACAAAATTTAAAATTACATAAATTAAGAATGAATTAAGCTTTGAAATTTTATTTGAGCATAAATTCAGGTTTAATAAGTTGAGTAACAAAGTTTTGGATCAAGGATATAAAATAAAATAAAATATTATGTTATTTGGTAATAGATCATAAATAACTCAAATTTAATAAAAGAAGAAGATACATTTTAACTCTTAGTATTTTTAATAAAATCTAAAAAAGAATTTAATTTTCTACAAAAATAATCTTGAATTGTTACATAAATCATAAATAAATTCTCTTATAAATGGAAAAAAATATCAATTCGATCATAATTCCGTCTGTTGTTTCTATATTCAAATCACATGAAATCAAAATTTAGTCGGCGAGTTTATCATTACCATATTTGTATATTGGTGGAACCTATTTTTGATACTTCTTCGGTGCATTAGATAAATCATCGAGTGCACGTATTGACATGAAAATCACATATATTAGGTCAGCCATTTGACAAGCCAATGACTCAAAATTAAGTGATGAGTTCAATTCAAGTGAAGCTTGTAGCTTTCAACGTATTTCAATTCCTAGACAAGTCTCCTCCTTATGGTTGAGATGAGTTTTAAACCTCATCACTGTGTCATGGACCTTAGACCTTTCAAATTAACGACAACAAAAGAGATTAATTTCACCATTTAACCACTTCGTTAGGGGTGCCAATCACTACTATTGACAATTCATATATGTAAATCCACTTCCAAAGTATAAGTTCTCTCTTTTGGAACAAATAAATGAGAAACGCATGTAGAAATCCATAACTTGTTTGGAAAAGAGACTAGGAATCTCTTTAGGTTTAACAAATAACTAATCAAGATTATTGGTTAAAGGAACGTTGACTAGTTCATTGATAAATAAGAAAGGGAAAGGATCTTGAAAGCAACAAGAGCTAATTAACTTGACCTACAATTTCTTCCAAAACACTTTATGTACTTTTAATAAAAATGCTTCTTCTATGCAGGTTTTAAGAACACTCAATCTCTAGAAGACAACCTAAATACTTCATCAAGTCATTCATTTAAGCAAACATATAAAGAGTTCTCTTCAATATAAACCCAAGTAAAACATCTAGTTTAGTTACTTTATTAAAATTAGGATGCTGAAAGAAATAAATAAAATATTAATCTATCTCATACCCAAGATTTCCAATCTTACATTTTAAAACTTTAGATTCGTATCCTATTGTCGTGTAATTTGTAAGATTATCTTGAAATGCAGGTCATAAGATTGAGAAGAATCATGGAGTCCATTAATCCATACAAAGGTGCTTTCTTTTAAGTTAAGAATATTGAAGACCATGTTCTTTTCGAATAAGAGCTTTTTAAAATTTATAACAGGAAGGAAACAATTAGAAGCGACTTCATGAAGATTGAATTATACAAGAACTTTGATTCTATCAATTGGAAGTTCCTTTTTCACACAATAGAGGAATTTGGTTATCCAATACTCTATACACTAAATGGTTTAAGCAATATGTGACTACAACTTCTTATAGAATCATAATGAATGGTGATGCCTATACAATGTTCATAGGGACAAAAAGTCTAAGGAAAGGTGACCCTTTATCTCCTTACCCCTTCACATTATATGTTGAGGTACTTACTAGGCTTATAACTTTTAATATTAAACAAGGATATGACTTTACTTATCTCCACAAGTGTAAGCAATTGAAAATCTTTAATTTTGTCCTTTGCTAATGATCTTCTACTTTTATGTGGAGTTGATGACAACTCAATCAAATGATTTATACTCTTTGTGAACCTTCAATGAGCTCTTAGGCCTCTCCATAAATCATAATAAGAGCCACCTATTTTTCTCAACAGGCATACACATCTACCTAATTGGCCCTTCAAAATCTTAGGCTTTTAAATCAACATACCTATTTTTAGGTACTTTGGAATTTTCAAGGACTGTCAACGTCTCTTTGACTTAGCTTATAAGAGAATTAGTTACAAGAACAATAAATTTATATATTATATAGGAAATTTTAATTTATTTGAATGTTTCTTAATAATTCACATTTGTATTTGAGCTTTACAAATACAAATAATGTTCTGTGAAAAGAAGAAACTTCAGAACCTTTAAGATACAAAACAAGATATTCAAAAAATGATGGACAACACTTAGACTTGGATTAGGGAAATGAGCATTGCCAACAGTATTCAACATATCTGGATAAGGAAGACAAATCATAAATGGAACCTCCCTCTTGAATAATCTGCTGAGATTGCAATACAAAATAACATATGCTCCTCTACTGGATTTTAGTGATATGAGTCTCAAAATACCAAAAGGCTAAAAGCAAAGATACTAGACCATAGTACTAGCTATTGATGCACTTTCTCAATCATTTGCTCTAGCCCTGTGACAATCTAATCAACTATTTAGTTCATAAGTTACAGTTCCTCCAGATTACACTAAGCTGGTAATTGATCTAACTAGTCTATTAAATTTTTATAGTTATGTACTAAATCTTTTGACTCAGATTATACTTGTAAACACCTTGTTTGTAGATCCTACTGTTATGCAGCTCAAACTATTCTTCTCTCTTGTGCTCATCTTACTTTAAAAACCAAGAACATTTACACTTTATTTTGTACACAACATCATCTACAAAATTGAAAGTACTATCAAGTTCAAGATTTATTGACCCTCAGCTAATTTAGCCAGTCAAACCAGGGACTGGGACGGGGTCCATACAAAGAGCAAGTGCTTCCGATTCACATAGTCTGGGGATACTAATTAAGATGGTGGAACAGTTGAGGCTATTAATGAATCAGTTGTTCCATTGATTTGATCCTTACCTTCCACGTAAAAAAAAGGACTACTAAAATATAAATAAGCTTTGAACACTTGTTTCCTTATTGCCCAAAACTAAAAACAAATAGAGATAAAGAGTTCCTATCCGGTTATGTTCTGTACAGAAGCCAGTCAAATAATTTGATTTCGCATCGGCTTCTGGTTACCTGAACACTTACAGTTGGATCTTTTGTCACTGAGAATCTGCCAAAAAAAAGGTTAACAGGGTTGAAATTAACATAGGCCAACCGAGAATATATTATCTGATATCAAATCCTGATACCTTGTACTGCTTCTGAAGATCCTTGATGTAATCCACAGCCAAATCTAACATGTCAGCTGTGTTTGTTTGCTGCCAAGAAGAAGAAAAACTTTCATGAAACACCATAATTATTCAAGGTTGACAGAGCAATCATTCAGGGTTCTACCTTGTCCATGTTTGGAACCAACTCTTGTAGCTTCCTCATTCTTTCACTGATCCGGGTTCTTCTCACCTGAGAAATCACTCATAAAGCTTGCAATAGGAACGCACAGCATGAAATCTTTAACAAAAATATAAATGGATCTTACTCTTTCAGCAATGCTTCGCGGATGAGTAGCACAACCACGCTTTGCTCTAATTTTACAAGGCACAGAATCTTGAAAGTTGAGGAACTTTTCTACAGGAACCATTTCTGCTGAAGTCTTTGGTAAACTCAAGTGGTGGGATAACAAGGGAACACGATTTCCAAGTTCTTCACTCTAGATTTCATCAAACCACACTGTAAAAATTAGACTACAATCAAGCTTGTCAAGTGCCCTGATCCCCCAGTATGAAAATTTATACCTGGGAATTAGCAAACAGCTCTCCGCTTCCATTTTGATCTCTTTTCAAGTTGTTTATATCCTCAGCATAATGAGATTCGCTCCAGGAATTATATGGGAATCCAGAACTACCATAAAATCGACTATTGTCACTGAGCTTGCCATTGTCAGGGCTGCCTGTCACAATGCTTTCATTCCCAATTTCAGAAATCTGTGACAACATCCCTAATGAAGAAGGCACCCTCGATAAGAAGCTCAGTTGAGACTTCAATCTTGGACTTCCTTCGCCATTGGTACTGTTTGCAGGACAGTAATTTCTCGTACTTTTTACCGTGGCATAGCCTGCAATTCACTGAGACATACTCAACGATTCCTATTCCTTCTATCTTCTTCAATAGACAAAGTTGTTTTTTTTTTTATAACAAATTTCTGTCCATTTATCGGAATATAGGGAGAAAGTAATGAATCACAAGTTGCTCAGCGATCCTAATGAGGAAAATGTTCTGTCAGGTATCTAACTGAACTCGAATTATAAATTCGATTAGTAATTAAGAGCATAGATGTAAACTGATGTTCCCTTCTCGTTCAGTTCACGCTAAAGTATGAACAAGGACACTCGCTGTAAGAAAGCAAGAGAGCCATTAAAGAATGGTCATCAGGCAATTAAGGGAAATGGAAAGTTCCTAGTGATGTTAGTTAGAAAGGTTTGAAATTTCCACCATAAGCTACACTTCTCTCGTTGAATCCGGAAGAAACTTTTTCAATCGAACGAAATATTATTGAGTAAACTACTCAATTTTGTTCCTTTTCTACTTCTCTCTAACAACTCATTCCTTATTTGGCCTCCTTAGATCAATATATCTAACACAAATAAGCATATTTGAAAGAAGAGCACATCTGGATAAGAGAACATTTGGCCTTCTTAATGTATCAGATTAGTATTTTTAAACGAGCTTCTTCAATCACAGCTAATCTGCATTTCAGAAAGACAACAGAAGCTAGTATTCCCAGAATCTTACAAAGACACATGTTCCCTGAAAAGTGCCTAAAAACAATCTCACTTACAAAGAAGAGAAAGAAAAATACCGTTTTGGGCAGGCAAGTTGCCAAAAAGTCCAGCAGGGGAGCTATTCTGCCTTGCAAGAGTTGAGTCAATCTTTTTCACGTGCTCATGTTGATGCAATTCCATGGTACCAAACAAACCATGTGAAGCATCCATGGCTGAAGAGCACATAGATGAATTCTGCCTTGGATGATGAGGAGGCAGGGGAGAATAACTTTGCTGTGAATTCACAAAATGACCAGCCGCCTCTCTTACTCCTGCCGCAAATTTATCCTCGAACTCATTGAAACTGGAGATTGGATCGTTGATGGATCCATTATCGACGAAATTTGAGAAAAGTAAGCCCGGAGCAGAGCGAAATCGCAATAAACCTGAACTGGGTTGTTCATTTCGCTGTTGATAATTGTGACTAATACTTGAATCCATGAATAACGGCTCAGAATTTCTCTGCTTCTGCTCTGTTTTCACCATTTTCCGTCTCTTTCTTCTATTAAAAAACACTGTAGGCTCACTTTAAGAGATTTGATGCCAGAGAACCATCAAAATTCGTTTGAGTAAAAATTCCGGGAATATTTTCCTGTCACTATCTGTAGTAAATCTTTAGCAGCTTATTTCTTAAGCAGAGAAAGATAAGATCTTGAAGAGTAAGCAACCGAAGAAAAAGTCCAAAGCCTTTATATAGGGTAGAAAATATAGCTAGAAGAAGAACCTAAGAATAACTTAAAGCTAGTAGATTACAGAAAACTCAAATTAATGGAGGTTGAAAACTCGAAAGGCATACAAAGATGGCATAAAAGTGACAGGGAAGGCGATGGTTGTGAAAACAGAGTAGAGGATAAATAAGAGGCTCAAATTTGGTTTTCAAAGCACCGAGAGAGACTTATGCTGCCATTAATAGTGTGGGGTTGAGGAGGGGAACAGAAGGAAGAAGTTGCTATCTTTTGCTTTGTTGGAAAATGAAGCCAATGTCAAAAGTACATCGACTTACCATTCTCAATTTCTGGTGTCGGTCTCACTCACTCTCACCACAATTGCCTTTTGGCCCTTTCCTTTTTCGGCTTTTGCTTTACTAATACGGCCCGTCCTGTTTTACCTAAGTATGATTATCTAAGTAGCATCATGTTTTTATGTCAAGCTTACTCTATTAGGATGTCTTTAATGCTGCTGGTGCGAATTTGTCTCCAGAGCTTCAAGATAAGACTTTAATAAATCCTTATTTATTTTTTTGACGGTGTAATAAATCCTTCTTAATTTGTCTCGACTTGGAGTCTTTAATAATTGCAGTGTTCATAGAGTTGGATCCACATTAAAACACTGATTCCACCTGGTTCTATGTTGGCTTTTTCTCTTTTTTTGGAATAAGTAGGAGAGAAAACTAAAAAAACACGATAAAAATTTCAGTTCAACCGAAGGTTATACTCCGGTGATACAAGGTTTCGCGCCGATCAGATACTATAAAGGACATCGAGGTTAGTGGAGGTTCGGTAAGAACATGCAATCCTGGATGTACTCTCATAGCTTCAGTTGCCAGACTATCTACGATTTTATTCTCCTCCCGATAGATGTGTTGAATCTTTACCTCTCAATCGCGCTCCATCAACGCACGGATATCTTGCACCAAAAAAATAGGCTCAGTCAGTAAACATCCTGAAGAGGAAAGGATATTGAAGAGCTCGAGCGAGTCCACTTCCAATATGATCTTTCGATAGCTAAGTTCCCATGCCACTTTAAGCCCCTCGTGAACTCCTTATAGTTCAACGACCAATGGAGAGCATGCCCCAAACTTATGTGGGAAGCCCCCACACCATTGGCAATGATAGTCCCTAAGCAGCCCCCTAGTCGTACTGTTAGAGGAACCAGAAGACACCGAGCCATCGGTATTAACTTTAATCCAGCCCTCCGGTGGTGGGTTCTATCTTACTAGGGTCCCTACAAGCAATCCTTGTGGATTAGTTACACAACTCGTCACTGCGTATGCCTGTTCGATCCAAGACACATATCCTGATACTATGTCATGTACCATTTCTGGCCACTCGAATCCCTTCTTGAAGATACATTTGTTGCGCCATTGTCAGAGATACTAACACGAGACCCCAAAAATGACTACTCAGTCAACCCCTGGTATAGTGCCTTGGTTTGTCAAGTTGGACTGTATCCACTGCTCTAGGGCCCCTGGTAGAAAGAGGCCGCTTGAAATACAGGGGACCATTTTTGCCAAAAATTTTGAACCTTGCAACAATCACGAAATGCATACAAGGTGGTCTCTTCATGACCATAATGCGGGCAATTACTATCGGAGGCTATGTGTCTAACAACATGCTGATGATTTGTCAGAAGTTTGTTGTTTACTAAGAGCCACAGAACGGAGCGGATCTGCTGTGGCCCTGGCCACTTCCAGATGATATTCCATATTGGATTTTGGGTCGCTGAATCTACCGCAGTGATTAACTCATAAGCAGACTCCACCGTGAACTTCCCTTGTTGATCGGGGCCCTAGACGAATTTGTTGGCTTTCTCATCAGTTGATGGACGCGATGACCATGCATAAGTGAGCGGAAAGATATGGAGTGATCAAATCCTATATTCAACTTTGGAATCAAGTGACTCTCTTCAATCCGTTTATACGTTAGACAATTACGCTACTGTATCATATTTATATATTATTATCGAGAATGAATTCAAATCAGTTTTCAAATGCAGTAATTACTTGCTTCAATTATTAAATAAAGATCAATAGCAATTTGCATCACATATGATATTGGTATGCTTATTTGTAACAATTTTGCACCATTTATTTATATCGTTAGTATTTATTCTCAAAATGCTATGATATGTAACATGCAAAATCTATGAGTGTGATGTCTTTCTTTCTTAACTTGGATGAATTCATATTTAAATTAATTAATTTTTTATTTTAGAAGGAATTTTGAAATATCATATAAATAAATATTATACCATTAAGTAATTTTGCTAAAATTACTTGTTAAATATCATTGGTTGAAATGATTTATCTATTATTCCTAAATTATTATATTTAAATTAGATATTGAGAGAGTGAAAAAAAATTAGCATACGTTATATTTTTTCTCATGAAGCAAGTAGTCGATATCATAAACTAAATTATAGAAATACTTAAACAAACAAGTAGGTGCTTATCAGAGAACAAGTTCACTGAACATATATTATATGAGAAATCTATTTAGAACATTACTTGTATGTCTATGAAAATTTTTATTATGATAATTTTATAAGTAATCCTTTGACTTAAGATCTTCACATTATCTCGTATAGAGATTGTTATGTTTTGATATTTTCTTATGACTTATTCTAGTCTAGGTAGCTCAGTTATAGTCACTGGATATAACATGAACTAAATGAGGCTAGTTGAGTGTCAATGTATAATTCATTACCCTAAAGTAATTAGGTAGAATGTTCTGTTATTCTCGATTAGTATTGATTCGGTAAATCTTTGGCCAAGATGAAATGACACTTGGAAAATAGCTTTCAAATCTTATTAATTGGATCAATTACTAATGATAGATAACTAATATGATTATACTCAAATAGAGTAAACATTATTTCTATTCTATATGCCTATCAGAAAGTTGTATGATAAAATGATTGATTTATATAAAAAAGTTTATATACAAAAATGTTAGTTAAAACCACTTTGACATTACTAAATATTTGGATAGTAATGATGTGTTACTAAATGTCAATCTTGAGCTATAGACATAACTTGCTTAATTAGATAATTAAAGATAAATTAAAGGAGTTTAATTTATATTCATTGCCAACATATTTGAGAATCTAATGGGTAATACGGAAAGAATGGTTTGAGAGAGAAAGGATGCTTTAATTAAGTTAGACTTAAATGTAAATTTTAAGAAACTTTGTAATTAAATATGAGATATTTAATAAATAAGGATCAATATGGGATACTGGATCTTATTTGGGCATAAAAAATAATTCTAATTTAAATTAGAATTTAATTTCAATTTACTAAAATAAGCAAAGCCTATTATAAATAGACTTAATCTCCAGGGATGCTAATGCTCCTTGCCTAACCATTTCTATAATAGTTATAGAGTTCTCTCAATATGTTTTATGAAATACTATTAGAGGTTGAACATTTGTGTAACTACGGTAGTAAGATGAGCTGATTTAAAAAATGGTTCAAGAGAAATGACGAGAAAAGTTTCAAGTTTCAGAATAAGAATAAGGTAAAATTTTTGATTTATACTTCATTATGTTTGAAGTGTTAAATATGTTATATAATTTAAGTAATTTTGACTTTTGAGAAATCAAAAAGAGATCAAATATGACATAAATTTTTCAACAGTAGTACTAAAGCCAACTTTAATTCTATAACTTGATTAAAATTATTTGATTGTTATTGATCTTAAATTTTGGAATTGAAAATTGCACACTTTAGTTTACTAAAACAAACTAGATTTGTTTAAGTATGAAAAGTTTATATTGAAAGTTTATGAAACCTAGAATTGGTTCAATTATCAGAATTGAACCTATTAGATAAACTTAGATATGAATAGGCTGTGGCTGGAGGTGATGGCAACAACTAAGGCAGCTATGGTTTTTTCTTGTTTTAGGTTTAGGAATTTTTATGAAGAAGATACCCTTGTTTGGTTACAAGTTAATGTAAACTTAACCTAAAACAAGGGTGTTTGGAAGTAAAATTACTTAAACTTAGAACTTAAAATATAGGGGTGTTTGGTCACTTAGAACAATGAATTCTAGGAATGAGTTTGAACTTGTTTGGTAATTGGTTTAGTGTAATTCAATTCAAACAAGTAAAAAATAGCATTTGAAATAGTTTCAAGTTTAAATAGAATTTTAAATAGTTTAAATTCAAATTTAATTTAAAATAACGTAATTATTTTAAACATAATCTGCAGTGTCTCTCTTCATACCTGACCACCACTAATGTGTCTTCAAATCTTGGTAAATTTTAGTACTTCCTGGGTGCATAACATATGAACTGCTATGGGCTTCCTTCATGATGTTCTTTTTCAGCTTATCATCATTAGGAACACAAATTCTATCTTTGTAATACAAGTAGCCATCCTCTTTGATTTCATATTCATTATCCTTCCCTATTGAATTTGTTTAAGAATGATAACTAGCTTTTCATCTTGCTTTTGTGTTTCCTTGACTACTTGTAAAAAGTTTGGTTTGAGCCTCAACTCAGCTACAATGACTACATCACTAGCTATAGATAATCTAGCATTCATTACTCTTAAAGTTGATAATGATTTCCTACTAAGAACATTGACTATTTCATTTCGTTTGCCTAGATGATAGTCAATGATGCAATTATAATCTTTAATCAACTCTATCCATCTTCTTTGCCTTAAGTTCAACTCTTTCTGTATAGGCAAGTATTTAAGACTTTTGTGATCTATATAAATATAACATTTTTTCATATAAGTAATGCCTCCAAATCTTTAAAGCAAAGATTATGACTGCTAACTCTAAAGCATTGGTCAGGTAGTTCCTTTTACGAGGGTTAAGTTAACTAGAAGCATAAGATACTACCTTTCTCTCTTATATAAGTACACATCTAAGCCTATTATATGAGGCATCACTGTAGATCATGAAGTCTTTACCATGTACAGGTTGTGAGAACATGCATTTCAATCAACATAGCCTTTTACTTATCAAAACTTTCTTGAAATTTAACACTCCACACAAATTTTCCATTCTTTTGAAGTAACTTGGTCAAATGTTCTACAATTATGGAGAATCTCTTAACAAATCTTCTATAGTATCCTGCCAAACCTAAGAAACTTGTAATCTCTATAGCATTCGTAGGTGACTTCCATTCTAGAATGGCTTATATCTTCTTAGGATCAACTCTAATCCCATATATTGACACGACATGAGCAAGGAAAGAAACTTCATCTAGCGAAAATTCACAGTTATTGAACTTAGCATAAAGGAGTTTATCCCACAAAACTTTCAAAATAATTCTTAGATGCTCATTATGCTCTTCTCGATTCTTAGAATAAACCAAGATATCATCAATAAAGACTACCATGAATTGATCTAGGTAAGGGTTGAAAATACGATTCATGAGATCCATAAAAGCTACTGGAGCATTTGTGAGTCCAAAAGGCATATTCATACTGCCCATATCTCATTCTAAAAGTTATCTTAGGGACATTTGTTTCATTTACTCTCAACTGGTCATACCTCGATTTCATATCAATCTTAGAGAAAACACTTGTACCTTTAAGCTGATAAAAAAGGTCATCTATTCTAGGTAGTAGATATTTATTCTTCACAGTTACTTTATTCAATTGTCTGTAATCCATACATAGCCTAAAAGATCTATCTTTCTTCTTGACAAATAACAAAGGTGCACCCTAAACAGACATACTGCGGCGTATAAAACCCTTCTCAAGAAGTTCTTATAACTAGATTTTCAATTCCTTAAGTTCTGTGGGTGCCATCCAATATGTTGCAATGGATATCGATGTTGTACTAGGTATCACTTCAATAGAAAATTCAACTTCTCTTTTTGATAATAACCTTGACAACTCCTCAGTAAATACATCCTGGAAGTCACATATAGTTAGTCTATCTTGAATTTTAGGATCATTCTTTCTAGCTTTCAAAACATAAGCGAAGTAGGCTACACAATCCTTTCTGATAAACCTTTTTGCTACTGTCGTTGAGATAACAATGGAGAGAATATTTGATCTTTTATCATTGACTATGATCTCATCAATGTCAACTCTTCTAAGAGTGATTCTTTTAAGATGACAATCTACCATTACATGATGTTTAGATAGCCAATCCCTACTAAGAATCATATCAAATTCGTGGAAAGATAATTCAATCAAATCACCAGAAAATTCATAACCTTGTATTTTTAGTGGACAATTCTTATAGATCCTATTTACCACCACACTATGACCCAAAGGATTTGTAACTAGAATATATTGCTCAAGGATGTTAACATGTAACCCTTTATTTTCAGGCAATGGCATATATATATAGAAATGTGTAGATCCTGGGTCTATCAATGCATGAAAAGAAATGTCAAAGATAGCAAAAGTACCTGCAATCATATTTAGGGCATCCTGGTTATCACAAACCTGCATAGCATATGCACGAACTAGAGTATGGGTATTAGGTCCATCAACTGTCTTTGATGCGGCCCTCTAACCACTAGTACCAGAGCTAACTCCTGTGTCTCTACCTCTGCCCCAGGAGCCATATGGACTAGTCTCTCTGCTTGACTAGTTATTTGATACTATTTACTAGGGTAATCTCTTTGAAAATGCTCCATAGATCCACATCGTAGGCATGGTCCCATCATCTTCCAAAACTATATGTTATGTTTCTTCCCACAATAATCATATACGCTAACTAACCCACGTCCTAACCGATCTGCTATACTAGCTATAGATGGGGTCAGTTGTCTATCCTTAACCATTAATCTTTGACTTTAACCTGATTAGCAGTAGGACGTCTATGTTTATACTAGAGCTTGAGACCCTGAACCCTTTTGCTTCAGAAAGATGAACTAGATTGTACTTAACTCCTCTTCTGTTGTCCTCGTTTCTCCATTTCTGTTCATCAATATTAATTTTTGCAATCCTCAAAGTTGCTTTCACCATCTCTCTATAATCTTTAATCTATAGTGCACTAAGGAATTTCTTAATGCCATGGTAGAGACCTGCTTCAAATATCTTACCCTTATTTACCCTTGTAAGAATTAATCTCCTTCTCATATTATGATATTGTTCTATACCCCTGTTTTAAATGAAGGAATGCATCTCCCATCTCATCCTTAAAGGCTTCTCTACATATTTATTTGTAAATTAGGGCAAAAAGAACTCCCAAGTAAGATCCTGTGATGGTACAAGCCTTTTAATTGACTCCCACCACTAGTATATTGGTCCTTAAAGAAGACCATCTGACACTCCAATCTTTCTTCTAGTGTGCAATTGAGAAGATAAAAAATTCTCTTTATCTTAATTAGTCAAAACTCAACATTTGGAGCAGTGACTGATGATTCCCCTAGAAAATCCTCTGCTCCCAAATTTTTAAACTCCCACATCAATTGAGCCACCTAATGCCCTCTTACCTCCCAAACCCAACTTCTCCCGGCTTCTTCTACTGAAAAGGCCACTCTATCCATACTTTAACTACCTCAACTACCCTAAACCTCCTGTGCAGAAGACAACCTGTTGTTGAATGGCATAGCATCGTTTGGAATAAAGTCCTAACTCCCCACCTATCATTTGTTCTTTGGCTTGCAGTTTTAAAAAAATCACCGACTGTCGATCGCTTGGGTTTTCTACACATTAATCCCATTTGTCCCATGTGTCGGATTTCTTCCAAAACCAAGGACCATCTCTTTTTTTATCTGCCCCTTCAACAACTTCATATGGCAGAATGTAAAAGCTAAACGTCTTTGGTATGATAGGATGCAAACCCTCACTGATATTTTACAACGACTGTTTGCTCCACAAGCTCATCCTACAACTGACATGCACTTATGCATCCTCACTTGGGACTTAGTATATATATTCTATGGCGGGAGTGCAATCTCAGACGACTTGTAAATCAATCCTTAAGCTTGGAGTCCATGCAATCAAAAATCATTTGACAAGTTTGTGAGCTGGAGATTGTTAAGGCTTTACCCGTACGTTACACTGCCACTGTCCTCTTTTCTATAAACATTTGATACTTCCTTATTTTTGCAAGGATGCTCTAGCATTTTATAATATCATCTAGTTAAATGCTTTACATTTTCATGTAAGGTTTGTCACATGATAAACCCCTTCTGTTTAGTAGTCTATGTTTCACTATCAACATTTATTTATTAATACCATTTTTCCCTTTTCAAAAAAAAAAGTTGCTCATTCTCATTCTTTGACACATAAGTCTCATTTATATGATAGTCTTCACATTTATGATTAGGTATCTTAATTGATACAAAAGCCTCTTCTGTTATATATTTCTTATATTTTCTGAATGAAATTTATCTTTTTAAAAAAATATTTTTATCATAAAAACTCATGAAATTAAAATCTCACTTGATTCAATATTCTATTATAAAATATTTGCACATTTTATTAAATATGTGCATGCACTCTTTTTATTAATTTTCCCTAAAAGATTATACATAATTGAAATTTTATAAATATTGATGATAAAATTTAATAAAATGTGTATTTAATGAAATTTACATTTGGATGATACCTTAAATCAAATTTTGATACAGCACTTTTTTTTTTAAAAAAAATCTTTTACATAACTAAAAGTTCTTAATTCAGCTAGTGCCATTTAGAACCAAAAGTTTCTTTGTTGAGAAGCAAAAGATATGATCTGATTAATTATACTGTTGACTTTCGAATTCTAACGATTGCGGCCATCTTGAAATGAGTATTTAAAAGTAGTTGGAATCTAATCTTATGTGTCCTTTGTGTTGACCAAAAGGATTGAGAATCATCCAACAAATAAAGAAGAAAAGAGCTTTGATTAAAGTATATAATACGGCAAGCACCCTCACGTGGTTCCTTATGGCCCCTTGTTGTGTGATTTTAATATTGAAACAATGTGATTTGTAAGAAATAAAAAGAGAAACATAAATAATAGAAGACAATGCAACAGAAAAAGAGAAGTTAAAAGTGGTTAAAACGAAGGAATTTGCTTTATGAGATGGCTGCCATTTCCTTTTCTACATTTCTTTTTTTATGATTAATTTATTATGACAACATGAAGATACTACAAATTATAAATGAATATGTATAAATAAGAAAAATAAAAAATACAAATAATTAATGCAACACAAAATAATGTACGTGTAGAACATGTTAAAAATAATGAATGCTAAAAAAGGAGTAAATTTGAAGAAGTAACTTCTAAAATATATTTTAAATTAATTTAAATCTTGGATTTTTCAAATTGTACAACTTAATTTTTAAATTAAATTATTAAAAATAATATTTTTATTTTAACTTTTTAAAATTAAAGGCTTTAATTTCACAAAAATTTATCAATTCTAAAATGGAGGATACATATACTTGGAAAGAAACAAAAATATTTGTTTTTAAGGCAGAGGCATGAGAGAGCAACAAATTCTTTTGTTTCCATTATTATTATTATCATCTCGTGGCTCTCTGAGGATAATGTTATTATTTATTATTTTGGAAGTGTTCTGTTCATACCGAGTAAATTTAGGCCTAAGATCATTTCCTCTTACTGCAGTAACGGTGATAAGATGTTATTTTGATATATTAATTGAAATTATCTCTTTTTTGGGATATATTTTGGTGCTCAAATAAGAAATTTAATGTTTGTTTTGTTTGAGGAAATAAAAAGTGGATATTGTATCAAATTGGGATATTATTAGTAAAAATCGCGATTTTTGAAAAAAGATGACAGATAAATGCAGTGAATAAAGTGAAATCACGCCTAATGTCATATTTACTTAGAAGAGTTGGAGTTTAACTAGGAAACTTCTTTCTATCCCTGTTATGTAGGAATTTGGATTTGTTTTAAATAGGCATCTTTGTAATGTAGGATTAAATTAGGTTTAGAGTACGAAAACATTATAAGGGGACATTCTCCACCTCTCCACAATCATCAATCGTTTTCTTCTTACTTTTCTCTCAATATTTCATCTTTCTTCTATCTTTGGTGTTACAACAAAAGCTATGTGTGGTTAAACCCAAATATTCTGATTCAAAGGAAACTGTAGTTGCAACCTTGTGAGGTTTTATTCTGAACTTTTATTCATGTTTTAATTTAGGTATTTCTTGTTTTGAGTTATTATATTTCATGAATAATTAATATTGATTGATATGGAAAATTAATTTGATGTTGATTATTCTATAGCTATTTATGAATTCAATAACAACAACAACAACAACAATAACAACAACAATACTCAGTATAAATTTCGCTGACATGCAGGGTTTGGGGAGGTCCAATAATATGCAACCTTATCTCTAACTAGTCAAGATACTATTTTCAAATGACCTACAAAAAGAAGAAGAATAAATAAATAAATAAATAAATAGTTAGTAAATAAAATATGAAATGAGTAATAGCCAATACATAAAAAGAATAAATAAATAAATAATAATACTAATAGAAATACAACAAATAAAGGCTTGACAGGAAACAAAGCTTAGGTTAACTCCCTAAGAGGTAAATATTACATACTTACAAGTATAGGCTAACTACAAGAAGAAAATGCTAAAAAACCTATGGGAACTATAAAGATCTCTTTACGAAAGATCCTTTATCTATATCTTAGTACACCAAAGCTTTCTATTGCGGGTCATGTCTTTGGTAAGTTTTAATAGTGCCATATCATTTTGATCACTCCCCCAATTTTTTTAGAACTTTCTTTTTTTCTCTTATAGTTTTTAAATACTATCTTCTCACGTCTTCTCACTAGAGCGTCTAGGTGTCTCCTCTTAATATTTCCAAACAAACTAAGCCTTGTCCTTTTTAATTTGTCAATAATATTAGCTACGTTTAATTTGTTCCTTACCATTACATTCCTGACCTTATCTCTTCCAGTAAGGTTATACATTCAACAGAGCATCCTGATGTCTATCACCATTAGCTTATGACTATGTACTTATTTGATGGGCCAGCACTCTGTCTCATAGAACGTCTTCGATCTAACCTCTAAATGATAGAACTTTTAAGCTTGAGTTGTATCTTTTTATCACACAAAACTCCTGATGCACTTTTCCATTTAAGTCACCTTGATTTGATCTAATGAACGATGTCTTCATCAATCTCTCTATTACTCTGGATGATAGATCGTAGATATTTAAAACATTCCTTTTATGACACAATTTCCAAACCAATCTTGAGCTCCACATCGATAACCACCTCATGTCCTGAAAAGTTACACTTCACGTACTCAGTCTTAGTCCTATTCAATCTAAAGCCCTTTGAATTTATCGTGTCCCTCCAAATTTTAAGCTTGAAATTAACCCCATATTTTGTCTCATCCATTAAAAAATCAATGCACATCCCTATGGATATTCTTGAAGTGCTCATCAATCACTACTACAAACAAAAAGGGCTTAAAGAGGAGCCCTGGTGTAGGTTACGCTCCATATTATTTTCCTCGATACCTTATCATACGCTTTCTTTAAATCAATAAAAACCATTTGTAGGTTACATTGTCTTTCCCTGTAGTATTTCATTAACCTTCTGAGGAGATGTAAAGCTTTTGTCGTGGACCTTCCTATCATTAAACCAAACTGGTTTTCTGAGATAGAAACATCCTTTTTCACTCTCTTCTCAATCACCTTCTCCTATAACATCATGATGTGACTGAGTAATTTGATGTCTCTATAGTTGTTGCAGCTTTGGATGTCCCTTTTGTTCTTATATAAAGAAATTAACAAACCAAATATCCACTCACCCACCATTTTAGAAGACTTAAGGATCACATTAAAAAGTTTGGCTAACTAAGTAATACCCTCTTCGCCTAAGCTCTTCAACACTTCTTTGGCTTTCTCATCAGGCGCTACTGCCCTACCACTCTTCATCTTCCTTAATGTTTTCTTAATTTCATTGCTTGTAATCTGTTAGTAGTAAGTAAAATTACCAAACCTTTCAAATGAGCTAAGGTCACCTAAAAATATGTTATCCTCTACGCCTTCATTAAAAAAGCTATATAAGTATCTTTGCCGTCTTCTCTTGATGTCATTTTCAGCTACAAACACCAGCCCTACTTCATCCTTTATACATGAACTTGATTTAAATTTCTTGCTTTTAGTTCTCTAGCTCTCGCTAACTTAAAAATATCTTTTTCTCCATCTTTAGTATCTAATTATTGATATAGTTTTTCTTAAGCTCTACTTTTAGCTTATGCGATTATCATCTTCACCTTTTTCTTTGCCAGTTTATAACTTTCTCTATTACCAACTCCCTCCACCTTTGTGGTGCTATTCAATAGAGCTTTATATGCAGCTTTCTTGAATTTTACTCTTTCTTTAACTTCTTATTCTGCCACTAAGACTCTCAATTACTACCTCTCGGGTATTTCTTAAAACAGTTGCAACTCTCTCCCACATTTGGTTTGCATCTCATATGAAATTCCATTCTTCTTCATATATGACTTTGTCCCCAAATTGTTTCACCATATCACCTTTCAAATTCCACCATCTAATTTTGGTACACCTCTTAGGACTTTTCTTCGTCCTCCAACCCTTAATAAAAAGATCCAAAACTAGTAATCTCTGCTGAGTTGAAAAGTAAGAATTAGGCAAGTTGTAAATTTGCATATTTAACTTATGATAAACAAGAAAATTAAGAGAAATAGTTGCAACTACCTCGATTATTTAGTTTAGGGTTTAGTCTTTTTCACTAAGCTTATTACTATCATTTAATTGATATTGAATGTTATCATACCCAGTCAATTGATAGTAAGTTTTAGTTTGGATGCTGGGTGTGAACCAATTAATTTAGGAAAATTTGAGATTGATTAAGATTATCCTAATATGTTTAAGACTAATTGCTTGAATTATGACAATTATTCTTGTTAGACTAATGATCAATGTTATAATTAGATGATATCTTTTCCTTTAATTGGTATTAAGTACTATTGATTTTCTCTCTTTTATATTCAATTTATTTATTTTGATTCCTTGTTAATTTTAGTTAATTAATAAAAAATCCCCCACTTTATTTTATTAATTGAAATTAAGAAGCTAGTGTTTATCTCTCTTAGGATTTGACCTAGTTCTATTACTACTATAAGAAGTTAGAGAATAGAAATTAATTTTGAGGGCTTTGACAATTCGATCAAATAGAAACTTGTAGACTCTAACCTAATTTAAGTTTTTCGGTTTCCCCAGTGGTTCTTTTCTTTCCTCTTTTTTAGACACTATTCTAATTATCTTTCTAATTTGTGAATTTCTTTAAAATGAATTGATTACTAGACGCATTTTGATTTGTAATAAATTAGTTCTTTCTCTTCAATAAATAATAATTCTTCTCTAAGTTCTACCTTCCCATCCTTAAGAGGACGATCATTGTAGATTTAAATTCATTAGTTTATTATAAGTCGAAATATTACAATAAAAATAATAAATACTACCAAAGAACAAAAAAAAATTATACTTATGCAAACTTATAAAAAAATTTAATTTCAAAGAAACAAACTCACGAGCTTTATAAAATAGATTTTAAAATATCTTAAGGAAGGAAAGGAAACTATAATAAATAAGCAATAAATACTATTAAACTATAAAATATTATCATATTTATATATTCACGTATCTATTTAGGTGAAGGGGATGTGAAATATAGAATAAAAAATATAAGAATTAATAAATTGTGAGAAAATATATATAAATAAATAATAGCATGAACTTTATTATAATTACATTAAGAAATTGAAAGGAAAAAGGATAATAAGATGCCTTATTCTCATTAATTACTCACACTAAATGCAGTTAATAGGATTGAATATATTGTTTCTTGATGTAGTTTAATTTTTTTATTTTCCTTAATTTAAAAAATTAAATATTATATTATACTTAATTAATCCCATGTCAGCAATGATAATTAAGCATTTACAAGCTTTGTAATTTGCATGTCCAAGAAATGTTATATAGGTTAACAAGATGATTAATAATAATATTTTTATTGGGATGGTTAGAGGGATTGAGTCTAACTTCTCTCTAATTTTTTTTGGTCTTTAAGCGATCTTCTACTTAGTTCAGGGGCGGAGCCATATAGCGCGGGGCCTTGTCCCTGGCCAAACCCCTGCAACATGACTGGCTTTTTCATTGGTAAGAATCCTTGGTCAAGTCTTTGGGTGCTTATGTGTATTCTACCAAATTCTCATGTACACAGTAGAGAGAATTTTGGAAAACTACTCTTCAATCCTCTACAGTTGATTTCACTCTCAAGGAACTGAAGACATTAAGGTTAAAGATCCGTTATGGCGTGCGGGATCCACAGTATAATGGTTCGTATAGACTTCATTTCTTTTCTTCCCTGAGTACATATTTCACTTACCTCCCCGAACTATCTACTGATTGTAGTCATCTATAATTCTTGGGCTGTAGATAATGTACAAGCCTCATAATTCTCCAGCAAGTTAAAGATACAAACTTGTTCAGAACAGGAAGCTAAGCTTATGCCATTGTGGGTGAAGCTTTCTGAATGTCATAAAAGCCACATTTATAAGTAAAAGTTGCATTTTCATGGGAATCATATGCACTTAGCATTCTATTTGAGATCCTAATTGAGAGCTATTACAAACTTTATCATTAAACTTTTAGTACGCTTGACTACAC
>JANZXR010000007.1:1006945-1032659 GCA_027575705.1 Erythroxylum echinodendron
CTTAGCATTCTATTTGAGATCCTAATTGAGAGCTATTACAAACTTTATCATTAAACTTTTAGTACGCTTGACTACACCTGTATAACCCATGCTGCTTTTCTTGGACGTAGATAGCTATGTGCTATCGAACCAAGTAAAATCTCGTCTCTTTAATTTTCTGCATTTACATTCTTACAATAACATCAACAATCTTGATCAGTTTTTGTGATAAAAGACAGTAGTAAAACAAAGTCTATTATTGTTACTATTATTATTATTAAATTCCTTATGTCGAATTAATGTTGAATTTGCCGGAAGTCTTCGCCGCTAGTCCATCGCTGTCCAATTAGCCCCGACTCTAAGAAATCCCTGGCTCCACCACTGACTTAGTTTCCAACCCCCCTTAATGTTTAGCCTTTCTTCCATTATTTGTTTAGCTCCAAATTATTTGCCTGTTTTTAACTTCAAGCATCTGTTTCTTACTTTTCTTTTATGATATCTCTCTTTTATTATCTTTCCTCTTGTCTGCATTATTGATCTTTTACTTCAATTTGGCGACTCTTTGGATTTTGATTTTTTAAGTCTTAGAAATCAAGCTACTCTAAATAGGTGGCCCTCCTCTCTCTACTTATTATTTTTCTCTTGCTTTTTCTTTTTTCTTTTATGAACAAATTTTCAATGTTATCATTATCCTAGTTTCTTTATTTACTCTTTTAAGTAAATAGATAAGACTTTGAGCCATCCTAACTAATCTTTAGACTCATTTCTCAAGACTTATCCAAAGGCTCTCTCTCTCTTAGACACCTGAACTCATAAGATTCCTCTACTACTATCACTATCCCTCCTACTTTACATATAACTTCAAGCTCCCTACTTGATATTCTTGCTCAATAAACTGACTAAACTCATTTTCAAAACTAACTACTAAGACCTCTTAATGATAGGTTTAAAGTTCGCTACTGCCCCCAAAGCTCCTGGAAGGACGCACTATAATAGCTTGCCTATTGGACATCATAAGGGAAGGAACTTTAAAATGGGCATCAATAATAGGTTTATTTATGAATAGACATCTTACATTTTCATTATTAAACTCTTAGGCCCATTATTATTAGAAGATAAGGCCAAAAGGATGTTATGATTAACAAAGATAATTTCTTTTTATTCATATTTGAATTTAAATCAAATGCCTAGATGATTTTAGAGGCAATTCCCTGACATTACAATTGCAAGCCTTTATTTCTCCATAAATTAAAGCCATGTATCCAATTTGAAAGTTTAAAGTGGAAGCTTATTCCTTTTTCGATCAGCATACATAAGGTTCCCTTATAATATTAGTCCACAAAAAGGCCTAAATCACCTACTAGTTTATATTGGAAAAGTGGTATGTACGGATGAGTCCATAGTATGCATGAAACACGTGAATTATACTAGGATTAGTGTGATGGTTGATGCTTACCAAGACCTACTGGAGATGATCCTCCTTATAAGGCTAGGAAAAATCGACAAGCTAATTAAGGACAATTACAGTAACTTATTAATGAAGGCTGAAGTATATCATTAAGGTAAAAAAATGGCTACCAATAAGTAAAAAGTTTTAGATAGGCAACTATTATGAACTAATGAATAAGGAATTTCTTGAAGAAGTAGAAACCTTAGGCCAAATGCTTCCTCATAATTAGACTAATCAAATAAAAAAGCTTAGAAGTTATCCCTACAAAAATAGAAAAATGATATTTATACTCACTTCATAAAATCATAAATAAAAGGGAATCTCTTCCTACTAATGAATTGCAAATGTAATTAATGATAAGGTAAACAAATATGAGAATTCTTTAACTCCAATAGTTAGTGAAACCCTAAAGCTGAGGTGTGTTCCTATTGAATAAGAAGAGGATTGCAATATAGTTAATGAACTCAAAGTGTCTGTTAAAAGGAAGTCTAATAAAAGAAAAAAAAAGTTAAAAGATTTAAAACCTCCCTCCCTTCATAATGTCTATCACTTTCTGGAATGTTAGAGGGTCAATAGACTCAATAAACAATAAGTAGTTCATAACTACTTGCAGAATATAAAGCCCTTTCCTATTGATCTTTTGAAAATTATACTTAGTATAGAAAATTGCAAAAATCTAAAGTTATTGAGCAAGAACTGGTTAATCATTACAAATAACTATTTGCACTGCTATAGTAGAGTATTCATAGCTTTTAATTATGATAAAATTGTGATTTTGTAGGCATCAATGACTAACCATCTCATTCACATTTTAATAAGAAACATAAAGGAAAAAATTAATATTCAAGTTACTTTTATTTATTCTTTTAACAAGGTTTTCCAAGATAATTCTCTTTCGAACAAGATGAAGGATATTCATAACAGTATAGATGCTTTTAGTTAATTATTGGGTTACTTTAACAACACACTTTGTTCGCAAGGTTACACATGCTAAATTTTAATATTTATTAACCTTGGTAAATTTTGCAAGCGTATGGGTCGTTCGCGTAATACCTAAGATATCGATCCTATGAGGAGGGCTAAACTAGTCCTAAAATCTAAGGTCATACTAAACTATCATAATTCAAAATAAATAACTAATGCAAAAAATAAACTGATCAAATAATTAATTTCAAGAATAGAATTACAGAAATCTAATCAAGATAACAAGTCACACAAACCAATATGAAAACTAACCTAGAAACTATCAAGTGAGAGAAAGGGGGTTTTAATCTGAAATTAACGAAAACCTAATCAGTTGTGCAATTATCGAATTAATGGGTCTAGACAGTCCTAGGATGAATTACTCTCTCTCGAGTTATAATTCTTAACCCTAATTGATAATCTCCAATTTAAATTATGGAATTGTGATCTCTCGATTCAAAATTGACCCAAAACCTAAATTAGTTCTAAATTGTCTAATACCCTACCGGGAACCTATACTCGATCTCTCATTACATAATTCTACTGGTTTGATTCAATTTTTTACCTATCAAATCACCTAACTCTCATTAGCCCAATTTGATTATTTTTACTCGACTCACCCTTTCAGTCTACTGCCAAGTTATTAAGAGTAGAATTAAATCACAATTAAATCAATAAAAAACACAATCAATTAAACTTTAATAATCTCAAAAAACAAAATCCCAAAGGTGAGTACAAACAAAAACTCAACATTCAACATAACATATTCTCAATACCTATTTCAATTCTATACATGAATAAAATTAAAATAACCGAAAAATACGTCAAGAATGGAATTATGGGGGCAGCGACAGCGAGAAATCACCTTTTTCAGGAAGTACGTCGCATCAAGCTTCTTCTCCGTGTTTCTCTTCCTATGTCTCCTTTTTTAATACCTCGATTTCTCTCTAGGTTTTCTGGAATTGGCTGACGTGAAGGCTCTCTTTTTCAGACTCTTCAACTTTGCTACATTTGTCTCATAATGATGTATTTATACTTTGGACGATTTAGGTTAAAGTCAGGGTTGAAATAGTCCAAAAAAACTTGCAAAATTCAAGTTTTTATTTCAACCCGACGCAAGCCACGATTGTGGCCCTGCTGATCGTGGCCAGCGCCTAATCCTTTCTGTCAGGATCATGGCCTAGAGTACATGATCGTGGCCTGAATCTAAGCTCTCTATCATGACCATACCCAAAGTGCACGATCGTGGCCTGGCTGCCTTGGCTTGTCCCTCTCTGTCACGATCGTGACCTGTTGTGCCAAGATTGTGGCCTATGTTTTTGACCCGAAACTCTTCGCAACTTCTCCGTTCTTCACCGTTTATCCTGAAACACTAACAAACACATTAAGGTATCTCAAAATATAACAATTAAGCTCAAAGACTCATAATAACCCATAAAAACACTTAAACACATAAACTAACACAATCAAACCATAAATACACACTCAACACTCAAATTCGTAATAAATACCTAAAAAATTAAACCCTAAAACACAATGCAAATGACAACTATCAACATCCTTACACTTAAACGTTTGCTTGTCCTCAAGCAAACAAAACAACAAACATAACAAACACGAAGCACACAATGCAAAAATGAGACAATGGCTGCACTTTATGAAATAAATTTAATCTTAAACACAAACTGACAAGTTATATCTAATCATTAACTTACAAAATCTATATCTAAGGGATTTGAACTAAATATACAAGTTAATCAGGATCTAAGTGCCAATTCAATTACCCTTTTAAATTGTACACACATATTAATAATTCTTTGGTCCTTCAGAGTCTGTAACTACTCCTAAGTACATTTCCATGAAAATTAAAGCTTATTACAAGTCCGGTAGGTTCTTATTACAACACATTTAAAAAAAAATTTAAACATGAACTTTAGTCTTTTACCCAAAGGCAAACATTAATGATGAATGTCGATCCTGTTACTCGACTAAGTCTTTTTATTAAACAACTTGGTTGAAATGTCATTATAGTCTTTTGACACGAAGGCACACATTTGTGATACGTGTCGATCCAACTACTCAGCTATTATCACATTTCCAATTAGCTACTAGCTCTATTCATAACCCGAAGGTCAGCAGAATACTGATTTATTAACAAAATATACACCTTTTTTCACCTAACTTCTTGTTTTTAGCAATTCGTTTTCATGAAAAATACTAGTTAAGCTACTTAAGTTAAAGGGCCTCAAATTATGAATGAATGTGACAACCTAGAGAGTGCTAAATTTAAACTAAGTCCTAATTAAGCTGTATATTTATCCAAAGAACCCTAATTCAGTAATTTTGCGAGCTAATGATCATTTACAACCTACTAGACTATGTTCAAAATTAAACAAATTTCACTTCATCTAAGCCATTGACACATTCAAATAATTCACAAGATGTAACTCAATAACTATCATACAATATGCAAAAATCACATTCAAAAGCAAAGACACATAATCCCTACCCACACTTGAACAACATATTATCCTCAATGTGAGAAGAGAGCACTAAACACATAAAGGACAAGAAAAAATAGAAAATTAGAGTAGACAGAAAAGAAAATAAAATAACATAAAAATTAGAACTGAAGGCTAATTTGAAAAAGAAAAATAAATGAATGGAAAGATTGGGTTAGACATAAATCCTATGGAGATGGAGGTGGTGATGGTGATAGTGTTGAGACCAAATTCGTTTGACATCGAGAGTATTCCCTTATCTTAAAAGTGAATCAAGAGAGCAAAAGAATTAGCACTCCAAATCATTCCAAATCATTCAAGACTTATTTAAGAATTTAAAGCAAACCTAACTACACAACAATTTAAATTTACTACTAAACGTGCTAATTTCTGATCATTAGCTTGACCTTCATCTTTTAAGACTCAGCTAGGATCAATTATGAGCATCTTGCTTCCACCCATCTCATTCAACATTAATTTTATAGCTTATAAGTAAGCTACAAATTACAAAATGATCATAAGGACAATATTGATAAAATTATGAAAACCAATAAAGCTTAATAATGTCCTTTTTTCAAGCGAACTATCAACAAAATAGGGAATAACAAAATCCCTGAATCTTACATGGAATCCAGTAGTTTGCCTGGTAAGAGTGTGAGTTGTTCTCTGCTTGGGTCTTACTTATTCGCCCTCATCTCCTCTTCTTTTTTAGCTTTTTGAACAAATACTTCCAGAGCTTCTTCAAATTGGGTGTCCACTGTTATTTGTTCTTCATCCATGTTCCTCAAAAGATTTGAGCACATCAATTATCCTGAATAAGTTGCTAACCTTTGGATTCTTAAATACATCCTTCATGTTGAATGTCTCTTCATCGTCATCAATCCAAAGGGTAGGGTTCTTTGCATGGACATCTATCCTAGATTTTTTTATGTTCAAACATGGTGTACTAAAATCTAACAGATAGTATGAGGGGTTTCCATGCTCTCCTTCTTCCTTTTTCTTGAGTTCTTGGTCTTCTATAATGTCAGGATTAGCTTGATTTCTTGCTGGTTCTTATAGCTCCACCCCATTCCTAAGTGTGATAGCCTGGCATGGCTCTATTACATTTACTTTCATATTGCGCAGATAGTTTTCCACACTTTGCTTACAAAATTCCCTAAAAAGTTGGCCTATTCGAACCTCTAGATTATGAATAGAAGATGCATGATCCTCTATTACTTGTTCAAACTTCTTTTCCAATATTTTCTGGTTCTCTTCCATACCTGTGAGCTTATCCATGATTTTGTCCAGCTTGGAATCTCATGAACTGGATTCATCATATTGAAATTCAACTAGGTCTTGATATCCTAAATGATTCCTTACATTGTTGGACAAATATAATTCGGGGTGGTTCTGCCACCCCGAAATGTATAGGTTCATATAAGGATGATGATTTCCTCAACTAAATTAGGGCTCATTGAAATCTGCAAGAGTCCCTTGCTCCCTATAATATACACCCACTATGATCGTTCTTTTTTTCTCCTCTTAGCATTCAACTCTTCAGATGTATCATTCTCACTCTAAGAAGTCTTGATGTGTTTCTACTTTACACCCCAATTTTTTTAAAAAACACAATTAACCTTATACTAAAGAACTAAACTAATCAGCTCCCTGGCAACGGTGCCAAAAACTTATTCGCAAGGTTATACATGCTAAGTTTTAATATTTATTAACCTTGGTAAATTCTGTAAGCGCACGGGATGTTCGCTTAGTAACTAAGGTATCGATCCTACGAGGAGGGCTAAGCCAATCCTAAAATCTAAAGTCGTACCAAGCTGGTTCTTGGTTCAATCTTAGCCTGCACATAAATAAGCGTACTTCATTACATTATTGTTATCACACTTCTCTTAGAAATTATTAATCGTAGATTAACAATAAGCTCTGTTAACCTCGATTTTTCCTTAGATCACGTTTAGTTTAAATAAGCTCTTTAACTAAACCTAGCTATCGAACAACCTAGAAGAAGCTCTCTAGATTTAATCAGACAGATGCATTGCAAATAAGGAAAATAAATTGATCTAGGCAACAACCACACAAGCTTGGCCTATGTTACGTTATCTCTATTGATTCAACAATATTATTTGCCATAAATAAATCCAAAACTCAACTATTACGTATTGTATTTGATATCTAGCAATGGTTTTGTATAAAAACAATCTAATAGAAGCATTCAGATCATCCTTACACAAATACCCAAATCGATAAACAAAGAATAACCTAAAAAAACCCTAAAGAGAGAAAGATTCAACAATACATAATGATGATATGTTCAAATGTGATCCTCGACGTTGATTTCACCTCCGAATTGGAAGAAGGAAGATTATCCCTCTATAGATAACAAAGAAATAGGGGTTTTGCCCTTTCCTGTGCTTGAAAAACAATCATCCCCTCTTTGGCTGCTCAAAATGTCAATTTATAACAAAAACTAGGTTTTTAAGCATATGCACGGTTGGATGCATGGCCGTGCATCTAACTGCGCAAACTAAAAAAATGTCTCATTTGCAAATGTCCACAGTCGTGCATCTACCATAAAATACCCAATCACTAAGATGCACGACACTGCATGGTAAGTTCTTCATTTCTTTCATTTTATTATCCCACCTTTACTCTAATCCATCTCCTTCTTAGTCCACAAAGACAAATGAATTTGAAATCAAGAGAATGGCTTAAGGAATGTGCTTTTAACTCATTTTAGCTCTTGAACTTCAAAATTGTACCTTAAACCAAATTTAAACCAAAATTAATTTCTTAAGAAGTTCATATCATTAATCATTAAGTGTTGTGAAGAAAATCTATAAACAATTAAGCACATATCAAGGTATAATCTCTTTAACACGTAATTGAATTGGACATATACTATTAACAGAATTAGTCAAAGACATATGAATTATAAAGGAGGTGTCCTGATCTTCATAGTTGCTTTTGAGAATATAACTTATGCCATTCGGAAGGAAAGAAATTCGAGAAATTTTCAAGGTAAGGCATTACCAAGTAATCAAATCATTACGGAGATTACAAGCCTATTAAGAGAGAAAAAAATTACTCATAAGATTAATCACATTTGTGGCAATAATATGGCTATTAATTGGGGCCTCTCCGTATTATGATTGAAGCAAATCCTATAAAATTGCTTATGTGCTACTAAAGAATTGGGAAATATGCTTGATAACTTATGGAGGATGTTTAGAGGGATTTACTGCAAGGTGAGAGCCCAAAGTGGCAACAATGATCCTATTGGATGAGTAATGAGCCAAAACCTTGTTAACAAGACTCATTCCTTTATGCTATATTTGTATGCAAGCTATTCAGGGTGTAAGTTATATACAAGCCTTGAAGATTATAGTGTAACCCCCAAGGGCACCTTTTATTTGTTCAATATATCTTCAATTTTTCCAAAAAAAAAAAAAGAATTGTTGTACAAGTCGATATTAGAGAAAACAACCTTATCGATGATGTTATCCATTGTTAATTAACGCATTTGAGTCTTTTTAAGAACATAAATTTGGAATTACAATTTATTACATATAAATTGTCACCTATTTTTCAAAGTTGAAGCTACAAGAATTTATACGATAAATTAGTCATTAATAAATAAATGTTTGTGATAATTTGGCCCAATATTACTTGATATTTTGAAAATGTAAAAAGGTAAACGAAAATTGAAAAAACTAAAGGAAGGCTATGTATAATTAAAAAACTTCCAAGTTTGATACCGTCCATTGAAAATCTACGATCAAAGAACCAACAATAGAACCACTGTACACACCGAATACTTGTGGGGCTGTTGCCAGATGGGGAACATCCTTTGACTTGGAACTGTAATGAATTAATGATCCATGTCACTCACCACACCACAAGTACGCACGACTGATCCATCCACTGTACCTAAATCTGATTTCAATGGAAGAAAAGAGATGCATTGCGAGAGAAAGCATGAAAATTTTCCTTAGAATCCACCACCTAGAGAAGAGACTCAGGACACCTAATCTGAGAATCAGAAGTTAGAAACAAGAAATTAAATTAGCTTTACAAGGATCTTCCTCTCATTGCAGATTGATTCGATCAAGGCTCTCAGACACTGTTTTCATCCTCGGACGCAGTTCAGGGTCTATTTCAGTGCAATTGAGTGCAATATGAAACATTGCTAGGACTTGTTTCTTTGCATAAACCTCACTCAATAGTGCTCGGTCTATGATCTGAGACAATGGCCTTTCATCTCGAAACACCTTCCTCACAAGACTCTCTAGTCCTTTACCATCATTTTCTGACCCTTCATCAGGTAGCCGACCGGTTAAAAGCTCCATCAGTATAATCCCAAAGGAGTAGACATCACATTTCTGGGTGAACTTGCAACCAGATACTCGAGCTTCAGGTGCCAAGTAAAAGTTGGAGGGAGCAGAAATTGTCAAGCCCATTGTGGAGGCTACTAGTGTTTGATTAGCATACTGCCTTCTTGACACTGAAGTCGTCAACTTAGTAGTACTCGAGAAAAGTCGGTTGAGTCCGAAGCCGGATATGTAAGGATGAAGTTCATCGTCAAGAAGGATTTTTGTTGACTTCAAGTTACCATGTAAATATTTACGAGGACTGTACTCGTGTATGTACATCAAACCCCTTGCAGCACCTTGAGCAATTTTTAACCTCGTTGCCCATGGAAGTTTAGTTAGTGCATTTGAGGGTTCTCCTGTGGAAATTTCACATTTGTATTCATAAGAAAGGGGCATTTTATATTGCATCCAAAGATTACAGGTAGAAAGCTATCATAAACATTCAAGGAAGAGGTAGCAAGAAATGCTTAGTAAGTTCTAAGGTAAACAACAATAGCTAGTACTTAATGGACTAGTACTGTAAACCATTATCGTCTTGAACCACAACAACAATGACAATAACAACTCCCCATATGAATCATGCTGAGTAAACGGTAAACTTTAATGACTGGTAAGAATAAGAACAAAATAAATTCATCTATAAGATTATCAACTAATTGTAAAATGTCTTTAAAAACAAAAAAAGAAAGAACTTTCATGTCCTAATAGTCAATGGTACAGGTTCATCAACTGTGCTAAATGGAAGACAACTCTCCGTGTCCGTAGGCCCAACTATGAATTCACGGAAAAGTTCTGAAATTACTAATCATTCATGTCCTTTCATGAAAATGGGACAAGGCATTATAAATCTCTCCTAGTTAACAAAACAATAAGCCAAAATGGTACCAAAACAAGAGATACGACAAAGCTGATGAAGACAAATACAGTACCAGAAATGCATGACCGATGTACAGTTTGGTATCTCCTGAAGAAAAGAAGTCAGTAGACGGAGTCTGTCCATTCCAACGTTTTGAAAACTCTAGATTCCGAGCATGTAAAACAGTTAGTAGGGGAGACCCTACACGCGTTATGTTAAACTAGTTTTGAACACACAAAGGGCTCTGGTTCTGGTACATCCTAAAGCAATGGTTAATTGCACGTTCTGAACTGTGCGTTAGACTCCAACTTCCAACTCTTCCCCGAATATGTCACACATACAAAATCAAAATGCAAAATAATAACTTATGTACACACACAAAATGCATGTAAAAGAGGAGCTTTACCATGCAGCGCAGAGTACAAGCTCCCGTTGCGCACAAAATCAGAAACCAACAACTTCTCATCATCAGAATAGTGATAAGCCTTCAACCGTACAATGTTGGGATGGTGCACTCTTCCAATCGCCTCCACCTCCGTCACGAAGTCCTTAAACCTACAAGCTGCAACATGATCACCCTCACTCAGCCTCCTCACCGCAACAACCGTAGGCACCGCCGCACCGGACCCCCTACCCTCGACCACCACCTTGTACACTATCCCACTCCTGCTCTTTCCCACAACGTGCGCAGATGCCCTCAACAATTCCTCTAACTCCAAACTAAACCCTTCATCCATTACTACGAATTTACCCTGTTGCCCCTCCTCGGTAGCCTCATGGCGGCTTTCTATTTTCTCTTCTTTTCCTGTTCCTTTGCGCTTCTCGTCGTTCTTCCATCTCCGAAACAACCACGCCGAGAGCGAAACAGCTCCAATGATGACCGATACGACTGATATTAAGGGAACCGCTAACGACCCATTTTTCGTCTTCCCTTCATGCCTACCGCCGACGGTACTTGGGATTGGGTCTCTGGGGCTATCTGGGTTCTCAGGGTTGTCGCTGGCAGTGGCGTTAGCACCTTCCGGGCACGGAGCTTGCAGTGGAAACCCACATAGGCCCGGGTTACCCGCAAATGCGGTCGGACCCTGGTTGACCAATGAGCCCGCCAACGGCACCTTGCCACTAAGATTGTTGTTCCTTAAATCCAAACTCACTACCACCGGTAAATCCCCGTATGACTCCGGAATCCCGCCTGAGAATGCATTGTAAGAGAGATTAAGAGTGCCAGTGAGACTTTTGAGATGAATGAGAGATAGAGGGAGTGAGCCATTGAAATAATTTGAAGACAAATCCAAGTGGGTCAAGGCTTGCAAGGAACTGATCTGTGGCGGTACCGCCCCGGAGAGGGAGTTGTGAGACAGATCCAGAGAACGTAAGTTGGTGGCCTTGAAGAGATGTAAAGGAATGGTCTTGGAGAAGTTGTTGTGAGACAAAGAGAGTCGTGTGAGGGAGTTAAGAAGGCCGAGTTCCGAGGGGATGTAACCAGTAAGGGTCTTGTTTGGAAGGAATAAGGAGGTGACCCTGCGATCAGAGCAAATGACACCATGCCAGTGACAAGGGTTTGGATCAGAATCGGACCAAGAGGAAAGAGCTTGAGTTGGGTCGGAAGTTACAGCAGCTTTAAGCGCCAAGAGAGCGAGACCGTCGTTGTTGAGGGAGAAGGAGAAATTAACAAAGAGAAGAAGAAATGTGGGGATGAGTTGGATAGGGAGTAGATGCATCGCAAATAGGAATTGAGGAAGGAATTACTGATCATTAGACAAGAGAGTTGAAGAGCATGCAACGAGAAGTTGCAGTTCCAGAGCAAAAGAAAGATGGAGGAAGCAATGAGAGAGAGAAAGTTGTACGTGGAAGTTTTGAAGATTTGAAATGAAGTTGGGGAAATCGAGGTAGGAGAAACAAGGTGGACGTGGCTCTGTGCTCTCACCTACACATTGATTTGAATTCATTTGACTGCTTCTGCTGTTAATAGTAATATGTTTTGTACACAATTGAGCGGAGTTTTCTTTTCTTCAAGCCCTTTTTGGTTTATTTTTATTCATGAAAATTGGGAAAGAAGTGAAGCTGAGCTGAAGCGAGGAGTTGGATTCCGGATAGGGACGGCGTCTGTAAAAATGCGTCCTTTTGGAAAAAGATCCGTCTTTTAAGTTATAGGTGTCAGAAAATCATTTGAACAAGGACACATGCTTTTGTGTTCACTTTTCAGTCCACTAACATTCTTGTGTGTTCTTTTCTCTGCCCATGTAATTGAAATAAACATAAAGGTAAGGGGCCAGAAAGCTTATGTTCAGTAAGATGGTACTGTCGTTTACGTTTTATGTGTGCAGCAAAACGACTGCAGGAAATTTTGTAGTGGCAAAAACTCTGGCAACTTTAATTTGAATACCTAATTGTTTATTTATTTTTTGTTTTAAGATGAATTATATTTAAATTTTAAAAACTTTATTTGATTTTCAATATAATTATCAAAAATATGAACTAAATATTTAAAATTTTAATTTATTAAAATTATAATTAAAATATTTTGAAAATAAAAATAAGAAATACTCAATTTTGTACGTGTAACTCGTTTCTCACGAAGGTTGGTAGACCAGTAAAATCATCCCAAAACGAATTCTTCCACTCCGAAAATATAAACAAAATGTTGAAACGAAGGAATTATAAACTAAAAGAGTATTAAAAATAAAAACTGAACTCAACCACTTGAGAGTAATAATTGGCAAATCCCCGACAGAACACTTTCAAGATCGAAACTTGGAGTAACATATCCTCTTCTGTTCATAAATCACATAGAAAAATTCATGTGAATAAAGAAGACGATTTTGGCCCCGCCCGAGTTGAGTTATGAACCGATCATGATTGACCTATGTGGGTCAAGAGTTGGGCCAACCTGTAATTACTCTATTTTTTTAAAATGACGTCATTTTAAATTTATATATATATACATATATATGAGAAAAGGCTGAGCTGAAGACGGCCCGAACGCAACTCAACCTATTGATATGTGTGAAATGTGAAACCTCTTCTTTACCACCTTCTGACAAGACGAGGATCTTCATTTTCTATCAAATTTCACATCTACGCACGAAAGTGTTATAACTTAGTTAAGATGACATGTCCTATTAATTTATTCCTATCTTATTTCTTGTGCCTCTATTTTTTTATTTTTTGTGAATCTCGTTTATTAAATAAATAAATACTCATAAAATATGATAAAAACAGAATAATAAAAACAAATTGATATATTTCCCTTCCCAATTTAAGGTTAATAGTGGATCGGGTTAAATTGGACCCATTACCAAAGCCTTTCTTACCAAAGCCTTGTACCTTTCTTGGTCTTTGGTCAAGAACAAAAGTCCAACAGAGCTTGGAGCAGTGGGACGAATCTCATAAATTAGGCATTAGGTATTCATGAATAAGAAAGTTGCAGTAAAATTTAAAAATTGTAATCCAAGTTGACTTTTCTAAATGCCCATCAACATCAACTTGTGTTACCACTTTAGATTATATTCTTTTGGGTAAAAAATGGATAACAACATTACTACTTTTCAAGTGGCTCGGAGACATCATAACAAATTTGAAAGATAGCAAGTACACAAGGTCAACACCACCCATATGCTATACTTATCCTTTAACTTTAAACCTTAGTTGGTTCTGTCTCTTCCGACAACTTGATATGACAAAAGTCGATGTCAGCTTGTTGCTCTTTATTCATCGTTCAAAGAGAAGTTACATGTTAGTTGGTTTGGTTCTCATTCAAGGTGTACCGTGTACATAGTATTCCTCAGTTCCAAAATACAGTTAAACATCGCCTCACTTAAGAAGGGTATAATCTAATACAATTCATACATCAACCTATGAATGTCAACATTACAAATGAAAGAATATACTATAGGCTCTAAAGTTTTGATTTCCCACCCTTTTCTCCAGGCATCCGTAATGCATCATAGTGACCAAAACCGTGATATAGGACTCTAATGGGGTTTTCCTTGCCATATTCCTGCCCATACTCAGCAATAGATATCACACCACCAGCAGTCTCATCATACATGTATACAGTGATTGGCATCCTGCAGTATTTCATCCTCAAATAAGTTAATAAAAACACGATCACGAACCCAAACAATTGCATGCATCCAAATTCTGACAGAGAGTTACTTGAGAACATGTGAAGCCATGAGCAACTCAGGTTCACCACCCCATACATGTGGCTTCCTTATCCTGGCTACATAATTGTCGAAATCCCCTTCTATGAACCTGTAAGTATAGATTTTCCAAAAGTCAACCACATTCCCATCATAATCACATCTTGATCCATTTTCAAGTGCATGTTATGCTATGAAATAGCTGCATTAATACGATCTCTATAGATTGGAACAGAACCACCAAAGTGAACTTTTTAGGGATGATAATGATGTCTGTAAGTCAAATCATGGCCTTAATGATTGACCATGAACGTAAAGTCTTCCCGTTTAGAAAATTGGATAGTAAACAGGACCCGGTTCTATGGGAGAAACCCAAAAGTAAAATATACGAAAACTACAATTACCATTCTGTCTCCTGCCTTCTCTTGATAAACTCATCAGCAACCTGACAAATTCGTCAAGCTAGGAGATTTAGTGGTAGATTGATGAAAAATCATGCAACTTATGAAATAATCGCACAATCAAAGAATAACATCAGGTGATACTTCCACAGTAAAAGTTGGCATTTGATAGAATCTACCATCATTTGTTCAAAAACTTGCATTCCATTAGAAGAAATTTGAACAAGGATAAGCATGGGGCATTACTCTGGATCGCAACTCATCAGCCAATTCCCTCTGAAGGTTTTCAATTGGAGCAGGTTTCCCAGCCCGCAGACAAGCCCCATGAGACACAGAGCGGAATAAACATCTTCCATCACCAGGAATTCCTGCAGAGAACAGAATCTGACACATTAAACCACATTACAGAGAGAGGACAGACAAAGCACTGTTAAGTAAAATTAAATGCAAACTGCTGTTAACTTGGACTAATTTGATGGTTACCTATAACAGAATAATCAGTATAGACCTTTTTTCCATGTGAGAATTTAACATTTGAGAGGTCACAATCATCTTTCTGGTTATTCTCCTTCATAAATGAGTCAGCGCGTGACGGTTCAGCACTTGAATAACAGGTGAAGAGACTGAATATTACAATTGTGGACGCAAATCTGAGCGACCAAGATAGAGGTCCCATACTACCCTTAATTTTGGAGAGCATCCCTGAATTTGAAACTGAAAGCCTCAAATTCATACATCGGGAGGCCAACGAAATATTTAGTTTGCTCTTTCGAGGATCCTGTGTGCTTAGTAAACGTCTATGATTCGAAATCCACAAATGATACCTTTGTCTGGACCGGCCAGACCATAAACACCTTTTCTGCAGTATTTGAAAGCTCCTAATAGATGGGAAATAGATTGTCTTTGAAGCCGATAAGTGGGTGTAATTTGACCTAGACTGTGCAGGATAGAAACAGAAACAACATGAAGTTGATTGTCCGACGTTCAAGTTTGTCCTAACTGTATGTGTAACACATCCACTCAACCAGACAGCACCTTTTGCACATGTACTAATGGTTGAGCAAGCTGTCATACTGGCATACCCTGAGCTACAAGCACAGAATACAATCTTAACCATCCAGGAACTTACAGTTAGCTTGCTAAAAGAAGCGAGTTGAGGGTGCGAGATACAAAAAGACATTACAAAGTTCCAATCAAAATGATACAATATTAAGATGGCTATGTAAATCTTTCAATAACAAACCAAAAAGCCACGAAATCTAATTGTTAAGATTCCCTTTTGTATTTCCAGCTTTGCACACAAGCAGGAAGCTACTGTTGAAACCCAATAATACTTACCAATAAAAAGTCAGAGGAAAGTGGAAGCATCTTCATGCCATCTTTCTAATGCGGTATCACCTCAGAGTAAGAGAAAGCATATAAATATAGCAAAATCACCAAGATTACGGCAATGAGTTCACATATGTAATAATGCTAAAAATCACCCAGGGCTCGACTCCTACAGTGGGTGTGTCATGTAGCTCTCTTTTCAGAGTCATTGTAATTTGATAAACGACTTGCCCACCCAAGAATAAGAATTTTATTTTAGATCACTGTATAGTTCTATCATGGTAAAGTAACCTACCAAAAGAAAAAGTAAAAGAAGTCTCTGATTTTCACATTCCTTGATCCTTCAGCTGAACCGGAAGGAAGTAGAAGGGAACAGAGTATAGTCAACTAAACAAAAAAAGATAACGAAAACTGCTGATACAAAAGAAAGAAATATGATAGTATAATCCTGGTTTTTATTTTAAGCATCAACAATCATTAGCATTACACCCTAGACATAAGTCAAGAACAAGTACACGTAATTATTCATATGAATGGAGAACGTTTTTGGATATTATAAATGAATTTAAGTCCTGTACCATGAGAAGAGCATGAGGTTCCAAAATGGATCCTAATTATGAAGAATTTAAGTAAAAAAACCTTCTTTATTTAGTTAGCATTAAAATGATGGTCAACTAATGCAACACAAACTTAGTTTCGCATTGACAACTCCACGGATCAACTTGAGGATTTAGACTACGGAATTCGGATCAACATTACCCATTGTTAATTTGCAATCAATACGAACCGTAACATGAAGCAAGTCTTACAAACACGTGAAAAGTTGTGTATAAAGTTAATCTCCACAAAATAAATCAAAGGAATAATGAACCCAGCTAATTAAGTCTCTCTGATCTCAAGATAGCATCTAAAACCGAGTAAACAGTTAATTCATGCAAAGACAAAAAGGAAAGAAAAGCAGCACCAAAAAAGTGGTTGGATTAGGCATTGCGTAAATACAAGAAACAGAGGCGCACCTTCCTTTCGCCTTCAGAACTCAAAACAACAGTAACATCAACAAGGAAGAAGGAGAAATAGAATAATGGGTATGCAAATATCAACTCGAACTTGAGAAACGAAAAACCCAGAAAGGAACACACGTGAAAAGGGTTATGAAAGCCAAAAGGACCATTAAGTGTACCGGACTCGAGAAGAGGCAAGGTAGGTGTTTTAAGCAAAGAATTATACCTTTTCTGAACCCAATGAAATATAAGTTACAGTCAAAGGCAATCGATAATTAGTTTAGATCCGACGCGTTGGAGAGGACATTTCTGTATTAGAGAGAGGATCACAAGATCGATTATAATGTTACTGTCATATTCTATTACACCTCAACTACATTGCGTGAATTTTATAATAAAGTAACATTATAATAAAACATAATTATAATAAAGTAAGTAGAATAGATAATTTGATGAGAAAAGACAAGGCAGCATCATATCCGTAGATACTATGCATTATTTTAGATAATTATTAAATTTTATAAAATTATAAAATAATCCTTTAGCATATTGTATAATATATTTTTATTTTTATTTAATATCATAAATTTATTATAATAACTATTTTATATTTATTAATATTATTTTTACGTATTTCTTATAAAAATAACAATTGTAATTAATATAATAAGAAGAAGATAGATAATTCTTATAAAGAAATAAAATTAAGAATAATACAAAATATACAAAATGTTACAATTGATTATATAAAAATTGTTCAATAATTGTATAATATACATTAATAAACATAATAATAAGAATTTATGCTCAGGAATACAACAAAGCAAAAGTAAAAGCTGAAACAAAAACACTTTCAGTTAAAAGTTTATACTTTTATTACATATATAGAATTAAAAAATATATATCAAATACAAGTGAAATTAAAAGAAAAAAAATGAAGAATCTAAAACTTCATTATATGACATATATGCTCAAATTACATTGTTTCCAATTTTTATTTGGTATGCAGTCTTCATTATTAAAGAGTCTCACCTTCACTATTATTCAAGTTTAATGCATCAAATAACGTATCAATATTTTTCATCTAAGATTATCTTTTAAGTTGCTCTCTTTTATAAAACTCAGTTCTTTAGAACTCAGTCAGCTAAAGGATTGATATGATTAAGGCAAATTAGATATATATAACTACTTGTTTTTATTAAAAGTATTAATAAACAAAAAATTAAAATATTAAGAAATTATGAAAAGTTATATTTAACTTAATAATGATAATGACGTATCTTTCTCAAAGCTAATACCTAATTATCTAAACTCTTATGTTCCAATCTATTTCTTTCTTTGGAATGAATAAATTCAAACGTGCTCTAATCTCTTTAACATTTAGTTGCAAGCATATTTTGGCTAAGAATTAGAATTGCAAACTTTTGCAATTCAAGAACCCCCACTTTCAAATTAGTCTCAGTAAGTAATTGTAAGATAATAAAAGTAATCTTCTAAACAAAATAAAACGATGATTAATTTTTTAAAAAAATGAAGAAATATATGCTTAGATTAAGTTTGGCTATTTAACATATTACAATGGGCATTTTAAAATCACTGCATTTATCCTTATATGCCTTTATTTGTGAGTTAAAGAAATCTTACAGTATCTCATATGAAACAATTATTATGATAGTTAATATCATTCCCCTATTAACTTTAACTCTCTTTGTAAAACTTGGTTTAAATAGAGATTCAAATTCAAAAAAGTCCTCATAGAAAACAACGTATAATAAAGTTATCTTTCTTATATTTCATTGATGACTGTAAGATAAGATGTGTATAAGGGAGGCTTATTTTTTAAATTAACCTTGATTGCTTCCTTCAACCTCTTTATGACATCATAAAAGTAATCTATTATTACTTTCTCATCACTATTAGTTAAAAAAGATACTCTCACCTAAGGCTCATAAACTCATATGATAAATTTACATTGAAATAAAATTCATAAACTTCAAGTATAAATCAGAAACCTCCATTCTAGCATAGGTTTGGCATGTTGAGATGTAACCCACATATCACTTATATTAGCTTCTTCTTTATTAAAACAAAGCACTAAAGTGATGAAAAATGAGTTGCAAATCTTGTAATGGCAAGACAATACAAATTTCTATTATTAGTGCAATCCTTCCTCATCAAATTCAGAATCTATGCACAATTATAAATGAACTTATTCACTTTTCTTACTTTCTACATAGTTTTATTAATCAGCTATAAATATTCTCATTAACGTGAGCTTTAGGAGATTTTTAAGGTGTGTGACAACCATCTTGAGATTGATTCCTAGTTTTAGTCTTTTTAACACCAAAGAGGAATGTAGACTAAGATTAGAGGATAATAATGACAACTCTTTTAGTTTTTTCTTTCTCTTACGTTACGATTGGTTTGCTTTTATTTTGATTTCATTATAATTAGTTAATAAAACCTTAATTAGGGTTAGGAGATAGCTTGAAATGGATCTTTTAATTATTAATGTATGATAAATTACTGTTTGGTCAAATTTATTCTCTTTACTCGTAATTGTTAAATTGATGACTAACTGATAAGTGTGATTTCATGTTATGTTTCTAGTGTGTTTTCATGTGTTTTAAATGCTTCCTTGTGTGTTTTAGTTCTAGTTTATTTGATCTTTAACATCTTTTGCATCTTTTCTTAATCTTTGAAGTCTTTAGTTGTTTCTTTACATTATCTAATGTTTGAGGGTATTTTTGGAGCTTACTTTTTAGGATGGATTAATGCACCTTGCTGATGAATTGTGCAGGTATCAGATTTGCATCTTTGGATGTGGTATAAGTGATTTAATGGCACCACTAGGCAGGCTTAGAGAATTCATATGACAATGAAATCTGGAAGAGAGGAAGGACAATGTGTGAGGAGCTTGCAGTTTAAATTTCAAGTTAATCGGAGGTCCGTAGAGGAAGTTATAGCCAACAGAGTGAAGAGTGCATAAAGCTATCAGACAGCAGTGCACGATCGTGCACAGATGACTACCTCTCTGTCACGATTGTGCTTGTGCACAATCTTGTAACTAAATATGACTACCTCTCTTTGATGATCGTGCTTGTGTACGAGGGTGATAGGCGAAGCTTGCCAAAATCAAGTTAAACACAGGCTTTTAAGTGGTTTGACCCTCCCTTTGACATATAAATGGTTCAAAATCCAAAGAGCCTCCGTCCATCAGCAGACCACACTAAAAAATAGAAAAAGTAAGTCTTTTGGAGGCTAGCCAAAGAGGGAAACACAAAATCCATCTTGCAAAAGTGGTGACAACATCAAGCTTCAGAGTTTTTCCAACTTTTTGGAGTACAGAGAAGGAGTCCTTGACTTTACCCAGTTTTTATTCTTTTCTCTTTAAAACTTTTAATGTGAAAAACATGGACTTTATTGGATTGTTTATGGATATGAGTAGCTAAACATTTTGTAGGAGTTGTTCTTGAACTATTTGTGGAACTCTTGTTATTTTTTATGCAATAAAAGATGTTTTGTGATATTTACTGTGCTTATACCATACAATATACTGAGAGGGTAAGTGTGGTTATTTTGGGTAGTGTAACAAGAGTTAGCTCCCAATGGATCTAATAAATATTCATGTTTTTCTAAATAGTTGAAGAGAGATCTTAGCTGTTTCTAAAAAATCACCTATAGGAGTGCTTAAAATCTTGTTGAAGGATCAGGAAAAATTGGCAAGTCTAAAGATAATATAACTAAATCTAATCCATTCAATTAGGGTCAGCTAATTACGCCTTGAGAAAGGGTAGTTAAACATTGTAAAATCTTGGGTCAACCATAATTGGATCAAGAACACAAAAGGAAAGCAAAATAGGGATAGATTAACTCCTAATTCTAAACCTTGGGCATCAAATTATTGTACTTTGCCTTAATTGGGTGTTCATTGCTAGTTTAATTAATTTTCATTTAATTTCCAGTTTTTAATCTTTTGAAATTGTTTTCTTAAACAAAGCTTAACCTAATTTGAGTGATGTCTAACATCAATCTCTATTGGACGATATTTGTTTTTAACTACAAGTAACGACCTGTATACTTGCAATTTTTGACATAAAATTAATTGTTTGGTTTGCGAACAAACAAGTTTTTGGCACCGTTGTTAGGGATTGATTTGTTTAGCATCTTGTTTAGTTTAGGTGACTTTGATTTAAGAGTTTTTGATACTTTTCCTTGTATATTTGCAGGTGCATTATAGCACCCCACTTTCATAAGACGCGTACCCGACATCCTGAGTGATATCTGAGTACGTACCCTGCGAGAGTGGCATGCTAGAATAGTCAGTCAATCAAATTCAATACAGAAATTTCTTTTTCTTTTAAAACAATGCACGCATATTGCAAAAAATCAATAAATAAATCGTGCCCACTTTTTTTTTAAAACAGTTTCAAACACAATGTCACAACCATTACATTACGAAATCATTTACATACATATTACAAAATACTTGTGAATACATATTTTGATTCAAAAATTAAGGAAATACTAATGCAGACGTGAACTGATCTCGACCTCTATCTCTTACTTGGGTGTAGTGGCTATACTCTCGTTAGCCTAATGGGGTAACTCTTCAGAGCCCAAAAAAAATATTGCAAATTTTATGTTAGTTTTGCGAACTCAATGAGTGACCATCTTTGATGGCTCACTCAATCACATAATGCATACAGTTCACATATTTTCACATAATTTACAACACTTCATTTAACATATAGGATCACATTCAGGGTAGTCGAATTAATCATTTCAATCATTTAAAAATACAAATATCACTTATAATGCAATGCGTATGAGACTCACTTTTATTTATTACTTTGTTGTGACCAAGTGCCTATAATTGTCCCGTATCTATTGTGGATACTGGACTCATTGATAACTGTCCTGTATCCGTTGGGGATACTGGGCTCATTTTACATAGTGAGCTTTTGGATGTTATACACTTTCTGAGCTTTAAGCTATTTTTCACAATCTGAGCTTTAAGCTCTTTTTAACATTCTGAGCTTTAAGCTCTTTTGTGGTAGCTACTCTGGTCATAACTTTCTTTATGTTTCATGCATTCATATAATGGAATGCATCACATTCATATAATTTCAGTCTATCACATGCTTTCGGATTCACATTCAATTTCATATTCATCATCGGACCATGGTCTAGCATTCAACATAAATGTTGAGAAATACTTTTTCAATCATATGCATATTCACATATTTCTTCGAAACTAGGTCCGTCATTTAACAATCAAATTAGATATCACATATTTCATCAAATTCACATACAAGGAGCACTTTAATATTCTCACATTTATCAAACTTCTCAAACATTCAATGTCTGGAAATCAGAACAATCACATTCACATTGCAAAATCATTCAATATATAATACAAACAGAACAATCAGTAAGTGAGACTATCTAGGTGAACTCACAGTACGCTTCATATTAGCATTTGCTTCTAAGATCTAGAAATGTCTGGATGTAGACATTTTATCCTGCACATTAATATTATGCAATACACACGTTGCTCACACATTAATAATTGCACAATCTTAAGTATTCATTTATGTATAAATGTGTATATGGACTATATACAATGCATGCTCAATGACAATTTCGGGTATATTATCAAATTTCACATTTTATCCACATTCTCATTTTATAACTCAATTACTCGTCATTTCATTTTTAGCATAATTGCTCTTCACAGTATCCAACTCTCATTTCTTCTTATAATGTCTCCAAATTCCAAACTTTCGGGTCAATTTTCTATGATCACTCTAACAAGAAAAATGCAGTAATTTGGCAACACTTTCTTCTAGTAAGTTGTTCTTCTATCTCTTAAGTTTCTAATGACACCAAAATCATTCAATTTGATTCAGTATTCCAAAAGTTATACTCAAAATAATTCAGACCGTTCTTAAATTGAGACAGTATTCTGTGCTAATCTTCTTGTCAGATTCTAGAATTTTAAAGAGAGAATTAAAATTCAATTTCTTCATAAAAATTGTAGCCCAAAAAAGGGGACTATCGGGTCAAGTGAATTCAATAATTGATGTCTGTTGGCATTTAAGCCTTCCTTCTCCTTTCAGGGCCTATCCAAAAGAGAATCCAGTACTTCTTGGTCATTTATTTCAAGTCAAGAATCACTCCATTCTAATAACTGTAGAAAAAATTATGATTAAAATACCGGAGCATGTTTAAGCTATTTAGGAAAGTTGGTCACGATGAACTTTTCCCGAGAGGAATCCTTGTAAAATATTGCAAGTTGACCACGGCGAACCAAAGAGTTGGCCATGGAAAACTTTTCCCGAGAGGAATCCTTGAAAAATCCTACAAGTTAGCCGCGACAAACTTTTACAAAAAGTAGTAAACAGAACTCATTTTCTAGCTTTTCCAACTCTATTTTTCAGGTCAGTTTTGTATGACCATTATGGCCTAGAAAATGAAGTTTTCTGACAATACCTACTTCTAAAAAAATGTTCATCTATGTCTTAAGTTTCTAAAAAATTAAAGTTCATACAATTTGGCCTAGTAAAATGCCAGTTATACACATTTACTACATGATGTTTAGAAACAAAGACATAATCCGAAACTCGATTTCAAGACAAATTTTAAAACTTTTAGAGACAGAATTCAAACTCGATTTCTTCATGAAAATTGTATTCATTCATCTCCAGTTTAATATAAATCAACAATCATCCTATTTTGATATCCTTAGATCAAGATATGTCTAAATTTCATGTGCATGTTCAGTAGAAACACTACACCTAACATATTTCCAGCTCTCCTTATCATCAATTTCATCCTAATTAATCTCTTTTGCTTAGTATATCATTTATAACTTATATCCACATCATTTCCTCTTCATTATAACCCAATTACACTTAAATATCATCTATACAAAATTCAAAATCCATGCTTGATCATATACACCAAAAACAAAACGTATCATATACACATTCATCATAATGACCTTTATATCTCAAAAATCTTCTCAACAACAACAACTTATTAATTATCAACAATTCATCACTCTTCCAACCCCATTTTTATGATCATGCTAGCTCTAACCCATCATCAATACAAAACAAGGCAAAAACTCATTCATTCATTTATCACATTTTCATACACTTTCATACACCATTTACACTAACCTATGATATTTAAAGTATAACTTACTTAGTTTAGCTTCAAATCTTCAAAAATTTCACTTAGCCCTAGCTCTCCATACAACCCACGTCCATCATCCTTCAAGGTGGCAGGGCTAGGTTTTTTTTTAGAAGTGAAAGAGAGAGCAAGATGAGAGTAACAAATGGAAGGAGAAAGTAAGGTGTACGTTGATGATGGTTGGGAGAGTAAAAACTTGTGAAGAAAGATAAAAGAGAAGAGATGGAGAAGAAGAGTCACGAAAATGAGAAGAGGGGTAAGAATGAAAACAATAAAATGGTCTTGCAAGATTAAAACCATCGTCAGGTAGGGCATTGTTTGGCAAGTGACATGAAAATGAGAAGAGGAGCAAGAATGAAAACAATAAAATGGTCTTGCAAGATTAAAACCATCGTCAGGTAGGGCATTGTTTGGCAAGTGACACATGTCACTTGCCACATGTCTATTCTGACCTTTTAGTTTGGATTAAGCTCTTTCATTAACTAGTCCAGCCAATTCCAATTCCTACTCTAACTGTCTCCAAATTTTCATTGACGCTTGTCAATAAATCCCAAAGTCATTTATCAAAAATTCCATTGTCATTGGACAGTAAATTCTACTACAATTTATCAATTGTCTTACCACTTGGCATTTTTCCTAGTCCAAACTTACCCAAGTTTTCATAAATTTCCTAAATTTCACTAAAAATTCTAAATCAGTACATATACTCCTCAAATCAATTTTCAACACGTAAAAACCACAATTCTCAATATAATCACATTTATAACTCAATTATACTTAGAAAATGTCAATGAATGCATGTACAATCATTTTAAAAATCAATATTCACATGTGTATGTTAACATTATGCATGAGCATGACATGCAATTTTTGCTAATCTCTCGGTGTTATTTCTCAATTATAGAAATATACAGTTCTAACTTTTAGTATGAAAACGGGATGTTACAAATAGAATATTTTTTGTCTAACAATTTATTAATCGTTTCGGGAGTAAAATTGTAACACCCCACTCTCACTGGACCCGAACCTGATATCGATAGTGATATCTGAGTCCGTGCCCCGCGAAGGCGGTGTGCCACATCACTAAACAATTAAAAGTCGGCATATATTTTTTTTTTAAATCACAAACATAAAGATATAGAAAGTTGATAACCAAAACGGTTCACTTTGTTTTATAACCATTTGATATAATAATGTAATCAACAGAAACTTTTATTAGCCATTTGGGCCCAATTCAAATTACAAAATACAAACCATATCATTCATTTTCAATTTTCCAAAATGATTACGAACTGTAATATTTAACTACTAATGATACACAATTTTGCAGAAAATACAATCCAGTACAAAAATAAAGAGGCTCAATGCAGACGCGAACTGATCCCGACCTTTTCTTTCTCTCATATGCAACAGATATACTCCCGTTACCTAACGGGGTATTCTTATGAGTCCTGAAAAATAATTGCAAATTTTGGGTGAGTTTTGCGAACTCAGTGAGTGACCATCATCGATGGCTCACCCA
>JANZXR010000007.1:1041987-1126114 GCA_027575705.1 Erythroxylum echinodendron
TTTCAGGACTCAGAAGAATACCCCGTTAGACATCGGGAGTATATCTATTGCATGTGAGTGAAAGAAGAGGTCGGGATTAGTTCAAGTCTGCATTGCATTTCTTTATTTTATACTAAATTGTGTATTCCGCAAATTTTTGTATTATTTGTTTTTTTTGGAAGTGGAAATGTTTTGTATTTGTAATAGGCCCAAATGGCTATTGAAAATTCTGTTGATTGTATTACCATGTTGAAAAAGTTTGTGAATAGAGTGGCCCTGATTTAGTTATCAATTTTCGCACTTTATGTCGTGGTTTAAAAACAAAATTGTACTGAAATTTGAATGATCGAGTGCTATAGCATGCCACCCTCGCGGGGCACGGACTTAGATATTCCTCAGGATGTCAGGTACGTGTGTTGCGGGAGTGGGGTATTACACTTTGACTCTTATACACTTTCTGAGCTTTGAGCTCTTTTTCACAATCTGAGCTTTAAGCTCTTTTTCATATTCTGACCTTTAAGCTCTTTTGCGGTGGCTACTCCGGTCACAACTTCTTTTATGTTTCATGCATTCTAGTAATGGAATGCATTACATTCATATAATTTTAGTCACATTTAATTTCATATTCATCATCAAACTGTGGTCCGGCATTCAATATAAATGTTGAAAACACTTTTCAATCATATACATATTCACATGTTTCTTCGGAACTTGGTCCTTCATTTCAATCAAATTAAATATCACATTTCATCAAACTCACATACAAGGAGCACTTTAATATTCTCACATTTATTAAACTCCTCGGACATTCAATGTCCACAAATCAGAACAATCACGTTCACATTACAAAATCATTCAATATATAACACAAACAGAACAATTAGTAAGTAAGACCATCTAGGTCAACTCATAGTACGCTCCAGATTAGCATTTGCTTCCAAGATTTGGAAATGTCCAGATGCAGACATTTTATCCTGCACAACAATATTATGCAATACACACATTATACACACATTAATAATTGCACAATCTTTAGTATTCATACATGTACAAATGTGTATATGGACTATGTATAATGCATACTCAATGACAATCCTAGGTATATTATCAAATTTCACATTTTATCCATATTCTCATTTTATAACTCAATTACTCGTCATTTCATTTGTTAAACTCTCATTTCTTCTTATAACGTCTCCAAAATTCCAAAGTTTCGGGTCAATTTTCCATGATCACTATAACTAGAAAAATATAGTAATTTGGCAACACTTTGTTCTAGAAAATTATTCTCCTATCTCTTAAGTTTCTAATGACACCAAAATCAACTAGTTTGGTTCAGTATTCCAAATATTATACTCCAAATAATTCAGACTGCTCTTGAACTAAGATAGTACTCTGTGCTCATCTTTAAGTCAGATTAAAATTCAATTTCTTTAGACAGATTGTTGGCCTATGTCTCTATTTTATTCTAAATTAAGAATCACTCCATTTGGATAACTATAGAAAAAGTTAAGATCACAATACCGAAGCATGTTTAAGCTGTGTAGGAAAGTTGGCCGCGGTGAAGCCAGGAGTTGGCTACGACGAACTTTTCTTGAGAGGAATACTCGTAAAATCTTGCAAGTTGGCCACGATGAACCAAGAAGTTGGCTGTAGTGAACTTTTCCTAAGAGGAATACTCATAAAATCATGCAAGTTGGCTGTGCAAACAAAAGAGTTGGCCATGACGAACTTTCACAGAAAGCAGTAAACAGAGCTCATTTTCTATCTTTTCCAACTCTATTTTTTCAGGTCAGTTTTGTATGACTATTATGACCTAGAAAATGAGGTTTTCTGACAATACCTACTTTTAAAACATTGTTCATCTATGTCTTAAGTTTCTAACAAACAAAAGTTCATATAATTTGTCCCAGTAAACTATAAGTTATACATAATTTACTACATACTGTTAAGAAATAGAGATGTAATCTGAAACTCAACTTCAAAACAAATTTTAAAACTTTTAGAGACATAATTCAAAATCGATTTCTATATGATAATTGTACTCATTCATCTATAGTTTAATATAAATCAACAATCATCCTATTTGGATATCCTTAGATCAAGATATGTCTAAATTTCATATGCATGTTCAGTAGAAACACTACTTCTAACATATTTCCAACACTCCTCATCATCAATTTCATCCTAATTCATCTCTTTTGCTTAGTATATCATTTCTAACTTATATCCACATCATTTCCTCTTCATTTATACCCCAATTACAGTTCAATATCATCTATATACAATTCAAAATCCATGCTTGATCATATACACCAAAATAAAACATATCACAGACATATTTATCATAATGACCTTTTTATCTCAAAAATCATCTCAACAATAACAACTTATCAATTTTCAACAAATCATCACTCTTCTAACCCCATTTTTATGATCATCCTAGCTCTAACCCATCATCAATGCAAAACAAGGGAAAAACTCATTCATTCATTTATCACATTTTCATACAATTTCGTAGACCATTTACACTAACCTATGATATTTAAAGCATAACTTAGTTGGTTTAGCTTCAAATCATCAAAATTTTCACTTAGCCCTATCTCTCCATACAACCCACGTCCATCATCCTTCAAGGTGGTAGGGTTGGGTTTTTGTGAGAAGTGAAAGAGAGAGCAAGATAAGAGTAACAAATGGAAGGAGAGAGCAAGGTGTAGGTTGATGATGGTTGGGTGAGTAAAAACTTGTGAAGAAAGATAGAAGAGAAGAGATGGAGAAGACGAGTCACGAAAATAAGAAGAGGAGCAAGAATGAAAACAATAAAATGGTCTTGCAAGATTAAAACCATCGTGGGGTGGGGCATTTTTTGGCAAGTGACACATGTCACTTGCCACATGTCCTATCTCTATTGGTTTGGGTTAAGCTCTTTCATTAACTAGTCCAATCAATTCCAATTCCTACTCCAATTATCTCCATATTTTCATTGACGCTTATCAATAAATCTCAAAGTCATTTATCAAAATTTTAATTGTCATTAGACAGTAAATTCTACTACCATTTATCAATTGTTTTACCACTTGACATTTTTCTAGTCCAAAATTACCCAAATTTTTAGAAATTTATCAAATTTTACTAAAAATTCTAAATCAGTACATATACTCTCCAAATCAATTTTCATCACGTAAAAACCACAATTCTCAATATAATCACATTTATAACTCAATTATACCCGAAAAATGTCAATGAATGCATGTGCAATCATTTTAGTGTGCAAAAATCAATATTCATATTTGTGTATGTTAAAATTATGCATGAGCATGAAATGCATTTTTTCTAATCTCTCAGTGCAATTTCTCAATTACAGAAATATACGGTTCAAACCCTTATCATGAAAATGGGATGTTACATGCATGAACACAAGAAGCACAAGAAGATCTATAGAGTTTAGTGAAGAAGAGCTATTTGATATCATATGACACGAAAGAGAGCTAAGAAGAGCTAAGCACTAAGAGGCATTACAAAGGAATATGGCGTAAGAAGGAGAACTAGGAGGGGCCGAGAGAAAATTGATGGATTTTATGAGGCCCGGATTTAGTTCACAAGGAGTTGTAAGGCCTGTCATTCAAGCAAACCATTTTGAAATCAAGCCTGCACGCCTCAACATACTCCATAATAGTGCTCAATTCTATGGGTTATCAATTGAAGATCCAAATGCCACCTAGAAAACTTCTTGGAGATATGTGATATTTTTAGATTTAATGGGATATCTGATGATGCTGTGCGGCTCAGGCTATTTCCATTCACTTTACAAGATCGATCCAAGGTATAGTATAACTCACTTAGTGTCAGATTACCACATGGGAGCAAGTAGCCCAAGCCTTCCTCGCCAAGTACTTTCCTTTGACAAAGACTACTCAGATTATTAAGGAGATTACATACTTTCAGCAAAAAGATAGGGAGTACTTATATGAAGCTTGAGAGAGGTTCAAAGAATTTTAATGAAGCTGCCCACTCCATAACCTTCCAAGGGAGTTCTTACTCCAAACATTCTATAATGGTGTGAATCAAACTACAAGAGAGACCATTTGTGCAGCTGCTAGAGGGTCTTTGATGAGGAAAACCATTAAGGCGGTTCATGATCTTTTAGAGGAATTGGCCAACAACAATTGCATGTGATCAAATGAAAGGAGTAGGCAAGGCACAAGGGAACAAAAAGGCAAGATTCCAATTGAGTATGTTACAACCTTGCAAGCCCAGATTATCGCTCTCACTCAGAAGTTGAACAATATACAAGGAGGATCTTCATCAACAATCAAAGCTGTACAAACTCAATGCAAGTTATGTAGGTAGGATAACCATTACATAGCAGAGTGTTTCTTGTTAGGAGTCAATGGCATAGAATAGGTAAATTACTTGGGTCAACCACAACAAAGAGATAACATCCCATACTCCAACACTTATAATCTAAGATGGAAAAATCATCCAAATTTTTCTTAGAGTGCTAATAATGTAGGTTTTCCATCAAATTTTTCTTGGAATGCTAATAATGTAGGTGGCCCAGCAAAACCTCCAGGACCTCCCAGATTTTAGGAAAATCGATTTGGAGCCTTGGATAGCAAGATGTATAGGATGATGGATACGATGAACTCTAAATTTGTAACCTAATAAGAGTACCAGAAAACGGATGTTTGCAAGTCAGGATGCAATCTTGAAGAACCGTGCTTCATCTATCCACAATTTATAGGTTTAGGTAGGCCAACTTGCTACTACCTTATCATTTAAAAATGCAGGTAGCCTACCAAACAGCACTGAGACAAATCCAAAGGAACAACTTAAGGTGATTACACTACGGAATGGTAATCAACTAGAAGAACTAAGTGTGTAACAGGAGAGTCAAACAAAGGAGAAGGGCAAGGAGATAGAAGGGAAGAAGGAGGAAGCGTAAAAAGAAAAGAAGCCATACCTTCCACCGCCCCCATACAAGCCTAAGCTTCCGTATCCGCAAAGGGTGAAACAACATCAGGTAAACACTTAGTTCTCCAAGCTCTTGGAGAAGCTGAAGAAGCTTCAAATTAACTTGTCATTGGTGGAAGCATTGGAGTGTATTCCCAAGTATGCGAAGTTTCTTAAGGACATACTCACACACAAATGCAATTGGGAGGATAATCAAATGGTGACCCTAACAAAAAATTGTAGTTCAATCATTTCAAGCACCTTGCCATCAAAACTACAAGATTTAGGGAGTTTTACGATTCCATGTGTTATTGGTGACTTTGAATTTGCTAAATGCTTATGTGACTTAGGTGCTAGTATTAATATGATGCCTTTATATGTTTTTAAGAAACTGGGCTTAGGAGATATCAAGCCAACATCTATGCTCATTCAACTTGCGGATCAATCCATCAAGAAGCCATTCAGAGTTGTCAAAGATGTATTGGTAAAAGTAGATAAATTTATCATTTCAGTGGATTTTGTTGTGTTGGATTTTGAAGAGGATAAGAATTGTCCTTTGATTTTGGGTAGACCCTTTATGAATACTGGTAAGGCATGAGTTGATATGCAGGAAGGGAAACTTATTTTGAGAATTGGCGATGAACAGGTTGAATTTAATATGTCTAAAACTCTAAAGAAACTGAAGGATGGTACTGCATGTATGAAGATTGATATTATAGATGATTGTTTAGAGGAAGTTGAAAAGGAGGTTGCAGAAGTTGTTGAAGTGAATATGGATGAAGGTGTGAATGAAGAAGAGTTATATGAGGGAAGTAAGCAAGAGAAGTTGGAGAGATCAACAACCCCTACACCACCCTCCCTTGTTAAGCAAACCACCTTAGACATAAAACCATTACCTTCTCACTTAAGATATAATTTCTTAGGTAAGGACCACACCCTACCCGTCATCATATCCAACTCATTGGATTTTGAGCAAGAAAAGAAAGTGGTACAGACTATTTAGAAGTGAATGAAAGCCATAGCGTGGAAAATTCTTGATATTAGGGGGATTAGCCCCAATGTGGTGATGTATATGATCAATCTTGAGGAAGAATGTAAAACAATGAGGGAGAGACAAAGAAGGTTAAATCCACACATGCAAGAGGTTCTGAAGAATGAAGTAGTGAAGCTCTTGGATACAGGGATTATTTATCCCATTTTAGATAATGAGTGGGTGAGTCCTGTGTAGTGTGTGCCTAAGAAAGGAGGCATGACAGTGATGGAAAATCCAAAAGGTAAACATATTTCTACTAGGACCATTATGGGTTGGAGAGTGTGTATTAATTACAAGAAGCTTAACTTGGCCACCAAGAAAGACCATTTTCTTTTACCTTTTATGGACCAAATGATTGAAAGGTTAGCTAACCATGCATTTTATTATTTTCTTGATGGATACTCAGGGTACAATCAGGTGTTCATATACCCACAAGATCAAGAAAAGACCACTTTCACTTGTCTTTATGGGACTTTTGCTTGTTGGAGGATGCCTGATTGTACTTGTCACATTCCAAAGGTGCATGATGGCCATTATTGCGGACATAAATGATAACTTCATAGAGGTATTTATGGGTGACTTCTTTGTTTTTGGAAATTCTTTTGAAGATTATTTGTTTAATTTAGACAGAGAGCTTCAAAGATGTAAGAAGTCTCATTTGGTTCTAACTGGAAAAAGTGTCATTTTATAGTCTAAGAGGGGATTGTATTGGGCCATAGGATCTCATGTAAAGGGATTGAAGTAGATTAAGCAAAGACCAAAGTGATTGAAAAGTTACCCCCTCCCATCAAATAATGAGGGCGCACTTACTTTTTGTTAGATATTAAGTTTTCTTTTTCCTCCAAGCCTGTTCCTTTTTCTTCCTTCACTTTCCTTAAGATTTGTAGGTTTTTTTCAAGCTTGAATGTGATAATTTCTCCCCCTACCCTCGCTTACTAATTTCTTCTTCTTCTTTTTCTTTCTCTCACTTTCTCTCTCTCTCCTTTCAAGATCTCTCTCCCTCTTCTCCTTTAGGAATGTCACCCCCTTTTTAATCCCCCTCTTTTTCCAGCTTGTAAAGCCTAAATGATAGATTTTTACAAAATTCCATCCGTGTACCATATTGCGAAATTCTGATTATGCCTTTATTAAACATCTCTCCACTTATTCTTCCTTTTTTCCTCAGTTGTTGATCTAATTTTTATTTTTATTTTCTAATATATTTTCATATATTTTATCACATATAGGAACACTAATTACCTCAAAATAATTTTACTCTAATAAATGCAATTTATTTCACCTCCAACACATTTTCTCTAATTTATTCACTAATATCGACTGTTATTAATATTTTCTATGTTGAACTCAATTAATGATTACTAGGAAACTTACATTGCGTTTCCAATGAAAGTCATCAAGGCAATTGACAGAATTCGTAATAGGTTTTTGTGGACTGGTTGTAAAGGTAATCCATACAAGGTGAAGATGAAACGGGAAGATTTATACCTTCTTAAAAGTCAAGGGGACTCAATATAATCTCTCTCAAATCTTTCAATATGGTCTTACTTTCCAAAAGACCGTAGAGACTTCTAACTAATAAACAAGATTTGTGGAATAGATGGATTCACATATATTTCATTGAAAACAAAGTATATAGAGCGTTAACTCAGATAATCTATCCTCTACCATACTGAAAGCCATCCTTAAGTTGAGGGGACACATGAGGCCTTATTTCATCAACCTCATTGGTAATAGGAAAACTAGTTATTTTTGGGTTGATAATTGGCTATTAGTTGGTCCTTTGGAAGAAGCAGATGATGGCATTGCTTTATACAGTTCTAGTATATGAGAATCATTAGTTATTACAATTCCCAATTGTCCTTCTTATAATATTAAATAGTGCTTAAAAATCTATATATTAGATCCTTCTTGACAATATAAGGACCCTTAAATAGGTAAACAGTGAAGCCTTACTTGCCAGTATTGAAATTCCTGTAAGTTCTTCTGCTGAATAAAAAGCATCTACTAAAACTATTAGGAAACTTTTTCTTTATTGATGCATAGTCCTAGGAGAGTGTTGAACTCATTAATAGACTTAATAAGATAGGTAATGGAAGTATTATTAGTCCTATATAGTAATAGCAGGTCATCTTGAAATACTATGTGAGTTATTTTTTAGGTTTTTAAACTTCTTGTGAAATTTGAACCTATTATGTAGGCTTATATTATTAACAATGAAACATGATAACACTTCAACAAAAATAGTAAATAAGTAAAGAGAAAGAGGATCCCTTTATAATGAATCATTACCTCCTGATCATACAATGATTGATAATTCTACAATATGAAGAAACTTATTAGGGTCTTGGTTTGCTAGTTGAAAAAAATGATTGTTGCAATTTAGGATGTATTTTGTTTTGGGGAGATAATGTGTAATTACAAGAGTGCAAATTTTGTGGTCAATCTAGGTTCAAACCTAGACAGTGCTCTATAAAACAGAAAGTAGTACCTTATAATCGAATGTATTATTTCCCTCTAACTTTAAGACTTCAAAGACCATATAACTCTAATGTTACCGCATCTCATATAAGATGACATAACGAACATGAATAGGAAGATGGAATAATGAGTCATCCATCTGATGCACTCATATGGAAACATTTCAATAATACCCATTAAGAGTTTGCAGCTAAATGTTGAAATGATAGGTTGGGATTATTGACAGATAGATTCCAACCTTTTGATCAATTCAGCCAACAATATTCATTATAACCAATCATAATTACTCCTTATAATTTGCCTCCATGGATGTATATGAATAAGGCACATATGTTCTTAATGGTGATTGTGCTAGGCCTTATGAATCCAAAACATAAAATTGATGTATTCATACAACTATTAATATTTGAATTGCATCATCTTTGGGAATTTGGTGCGGAGATATATGACGTGTCTCCTTTACAAAATTTTTTATTGAGACTAGCTTTGATGTGGACTATTAGTGATTTTCTTGCATATGCTATATTGTCTAGATGGAGCATAGAAGGAAAATTGGGTTGTCAATACTATGGCAATGATTCTGATACATTTTATCTTCTTAACGGGGCCAAAACATCTTGTTTTGACAACCACACGAAATTTCTTCCTCCAGATTATCCATTTAGATGCAATAAATAAAAGTTATTTAAGAATAAGATGGTACAAACACCTCTTCCCCCTCACAAAGCTAGTGAAAAGATATTGCAGGAGATTGATGAATTAGGTTTGTTAAAACTTACAGAACTAGAAGCTGAAGAAGTTAACAAAAGAATTAGTAAAGACTTTGGTTGTAGAAAACGAAATATCTTTTGAGATTTGCCATATTGGAAAACTAATTTGATATACGTAATAATCTAGATGTAATGTATATTAAAAAAATATTTTTGTCAATTTGTTAAACATCATAATCAACATTGAAGGGAGGAAAAAGGACAATGTAAAATCACAAGCTAATTTGAAACTTTTTTGTAGAACGAATGAGTTAGATAAAGATCTCTGTAAATATCCAAAAGCATGTTACACTTTATACTAAAAACAAAAGGAAATTTTGTGTAAAAGGTTGAAAAGTCTAAAGTTTCTTGGTGGTTATGTTTCAAACTTGGCAAGGTGTGTGGACATAAGGAAGTACAAATTATTTAGGATGGAAAATCATGATTATCATGTATTTATACAAAGGCTAATTCCAATTACATTTCGGGAGTTACTACCGATTAAGATTTAGGAAGCTATAATAGAATTAAGTTTATTTTTCAAAAGCTTAATGTCATCTAAAATAAAGTTAGTTGAAATAGAAAAATTAGAAAGGAAAATTTTAGTTATCTAGTGTAATTTGGAAGGGATTTTTTGTCCAAGCTTCTTTGGCTGTTTGGAGCATCTACCCATATATTTAGCACAAGAGGATAAACTTATTGGGCTATTTCAATATCGATGAATGTATCCGTTTGAGATATAATTATACTTAATATTTAAATAAAACTTATAGTATGTTTTATTCACAAAATTGTAATAACCTATTTGTAAGGTAGGTATTTGCATCACTTGAAGAAAAATGTCAAAAATAAGGCTAGAGTTGAAAGCTCGATATGTAATTTGAGGAAGTAAGTATATTTTGTTCACATTATTTTGAACCGCATGTGTACACAAGAAAAAGAAAAGTTCCTCGTAATGTCGATAGGGGAGAAATGGGTGATGTTGATAGTAACTTACCCATTTTCAAAAATCCAGGATGAACATATAGACATTCAACAAGAAGAATGTTAACAAAAGAAGAAATAGAGGCTGCCCATGGTTACATTTTATTAAATTGTCAAGAGGCTGAAGTTCAGTAAGTTTAAGTTGATTTTGAAATTGATTATTTGGGTTTTTGAAGTTAGTGTTGTTTTCAACTAAAATACATAATAACACTTTTAGATTATACGAGAAATGGTTACATGAGCTAATGCTCGAAACAATATAGGATGATATCAATAAAGAAGTTAAAAGACTCTTACCTTGATGGTTCAAGAAATATATAAGTTTTCACTTGCAATAATTAAAATGGTTAAGTTATCAGATTAAAGTGTTTAAATGATATTATACTATTTAATATGAAAATTTTTTGTGTAGGCTTCAGAAAATCCAATAGAGAATAAGTTCATATGTGACCTTGCGAAAGGACCTTTACGATCTATTAAATCATATATGACGTATTTTATTAATGCATACAAATTTCATACAGAATATCATAGGCATAGTATGGCAGTAGTAAATAATGGGGTTTGCATACAGAGAGAATTGATGGATTACTATGGTAAATTATTGAGATACTTGAAATTGAGTTCTTTGCATTAAAGGGTTTGATTCAATTCTTAAGGTTGGGAAAAAAGTGCACAGTGGATATAATCTAATTGAACTCAACTAGTGAAGAAGATTTAGAAATTTTGAACCTTTCGTGTTAGTGATGTAAGTGATCCATGTATATTATGTCCCTTTTCCTAACTTATGACGGGATAATTCAGATTAGTTGGCCGTTTGCAAGGTAAAACCTAGAGGTGTTTTTGAATCATATAGAAAAGGAGAAAATAAGAGAATTGAAAGTTAAACGTTTGAGGAAGATATTCATGAAATAAATGCATATGTAATATATGACAAGAATGAACCTTTGAACGATCCAAATAATTAATATGTTGAAATTTCATCTTTAGAGGATGAGGAGGGTGAGAGATTTAGAAAGGAGCCTGAGTTTAATTCTAATTATTCAAAAAAGGAAGATGATGATGATTTTCATTTACAATTAAGTGATGATAGTGATTAATTTGTGTAAGTAATAGAATATTATATGATTAAATGTATTAATACATCAATAATATATTGTTAATTATTTAATTTATATTGTTGTGTTAGTGGAATAATCAATAAAATGTGAATTTTAGCTTTAAAATAGGCCATAGAAGAGAAAACAAGATATGATGAGACTAAAGTTTAGGTTATCACGATTTGGAAAAGTCAATGACTATCCAAGTGAACCATCACATTCTGTAGATGCTACAGAATCAGGTGTTGCACGTTCAGCTAGTGCGCATCCAGATCAGGCATTACCTACCCCACCTACAACCCCTATAGAGTTAAATTCCCTTCCTACTGCTACACCATCCAACACTCCTCCTACACCATCCAACACCGCTATAATGACAGAAATATCAGGGGTAAACGTTGTAGATGAAAGAGGTAACCATCAGCCTAAAGCTAAGGGATTTAATGGAATAACTTAGATCACAATTGTCAACAATCCGTGAGTGAAGTTCTAAAACTTTTGTAATACATGGAAGTTTTAAAAATTTTATAATACATGGAACGTGCTCTAAAAATATATCATCCAAGTTTTAGGAGAAGATAGATCTTGAGAGTTATACATGGAAGAATATCTCTCAGGCAACAAAAGATTTTTATTATTAAGAGTTTGAGGTACAAAAATATATTCTTTAATATTTTTATTTTATCTAATTTTATACATTAATTAGATAAATATTGTTGCTTATAAGTACTTATAGTATTTTTTTTCAGAAAGAATTTTTTTGGGATTTAAAATTTGATGATGTAATTTATCATGTATGGGAGAGCCGAGCTCATACACGTTATAGAGATTTTCTTGGTTTGATACACAATAATGGTGTATGACTACTATATACATCTGAAGAAATATAGAGTCATTGGCAGCAGTATTGGGCATCATATAAGGCAATGTTCATTTCAGAGCATAATTCTACGAACAGATGTGAAGGACCGAACGGAGAGAGTCTACACTTACACATTGAAGGATCTATAACCCACCAAGAACATGCATTGTAAGTATCAGAACTTTACACTTATATTCTGATTTTTGTACTTTGATGTATCAAATTTTATTTCAATGTAATTTGATGCATGAAATTTAGAATGAAAATATGTGTATTATAGAGAATAATAATATTATCAATGTCTGGTGTCATTAATAGCTATGTTGTTGAGTTAATTTTTTTTTGTCTGATAGGGGGTAAATATCATAAAAATTGAGGAAACTTTGCTAAAATTTTTATAAATTGTAGTTCACTTATAACAATATATTCTGATGCAGGAAAAGTCTATGGGCAGGAAGCCTACACCACGCTAACTTTTTTGGCACACTCATATCAAGAAGCATGATGGTGTGACCTTTGTCAACACCTAATGCAGACAACTTTATGTATGTAAAATTTATACTTTAATATTAATTCTTAAAAATCATCACTTATTAATTAATTCTTAAAAATAATCACTTATTAACACAAACAATTATAATGATAGGACTAAATACAAGAAAAATTAAATAGCAGTCTCAGAACTCTGAAGCTGTTGATGAGAGTCAAGCATATTTTGATGTAATGGGTGGTAGGGATTACCGTAGAAGGATATTCGGCTTAGGTTCATTTGCAAACACATGCTATTTTCAATCCTCCAAATCCTCTACAGTTGGATTTAGTAGGCGATCCATATCAAATAAGAGAGTCATTCAGTTTGAGAGCAAAGTAGAGAGGTTGATGGAGTGCATAACCCAACTCTATAATGAAGTGGATGAGTTGAAGGGGAGCTGCATGACCTCATCCTAGCAGTTAGAACATTCGCCTTCACCACCTGCATAGCTTTGATGGATAAGTGAATGTATTTGATAGTTTAATACTCTTATGTTTTTGTACAAATTCTTAATTTACAGTTATTTTAAAGATAATTATTCGTGTACATTATAATTTTTTTTTACTATATTACCAATCAGGATAATGTTTACTTTATATTTATCAATCAATATTATATTATTTATAGAATTTAGATGTATGAAAAAATAAAAACATTATCAACAGAACACTCAAGTAGGAAGTGAGAAACAACGATTGAAATTTATCATACCTATATTTTTTGACAGAATTACAATATTTTCGTAGGTAAAAATTTAGCGACAGATAATATTGTCCATCGGTAAATTTAACGACGAAATATTATATATCCGATGGTAAATTTAGCGGCGAACTTACAATGAACCGTCAATAAAGCGAGGGAATATTATGAGTTTGTCAGCAAACTAGCGACGGAATATTGTAAATCTATCGATAAATTTACCTAAATTTTTCAACAAAAATATAACATTTTGTAGCTAAATTAGCGACAGATTCTTAATATTTGTCGCTAAAATTTATGTATAGCCGTTTCTTCGACAACTATTTCCATCATTAATTTTCGTCGCTAAACCTATTTTTCTTATAGTATATACTAAACTTGGGTTGATGGAGCTTGCATTTTATTTTTAACTTCCCTGGATTTGTAATCCAGGGACGGACAAATGCAAGTTCTAGGGATGTTGACTTTGGGAACTCTTGAAGCATAAAAATTTGTCTAATAACATAAGTTCTAGCGAATTCTTCTTATGATGACCTTCTTCTTTAAAGAATATTTAGAGACTTTCATTGTCACCTCGTGAAAGTTTCAAAATTCCATTCCTTAAAATTTCCTTTACAATTTAATGTCTAGCCCTCTTGGACCTAACTTCACATATTTAGTTTCTAAAAGTATGATCAAGCATCGACTTCTCATTTTCTCGAAACGAGTAATAAACATATCAATATTCTCACCACTCATACGAATTATTCTCAACAACTCTACTATGCTAACTTTAGGCTTAACTCAAAAAAATTAGGCATGAACTAATCTTTCCATTTTAACCTAAGAAAAAATAGAGTTCCAAGATAACAAAGCATACCATAAAAAGGTAGTCCTTATTAAAGAATTTAGGAACAACTAGAGCTTAAAGTAGTTAAAATTTTCATAATTGACTAATTCTCCATATTTTACAGTGAATATAGCGACATGCTTAATGGCATATTAACCATCTTTACCAAAAAACAAGTTGAATTCAAGAATTCTATAACCACAAGGATAAGGATTATGTTAATCAAATTATTCTAGGTAAGGTTTACGGAATTCTAGATTGATAAGTTATCTTAAACTAGGTTTATACAATTCCTAAACAACTTCTCTAACCGTTTCCATATCAACTTGTAATCGCATTTATAGTGGGTGAGTAACAAGATTATGGTTTACAACTACAATGGTACCTTCTAAATCATATTGTGCTTCAATAGCCTTAGCTACTTAACCAAATCCTTGTCTACTTCAAACTTAAGGACTGACTATATACCAGATTAATGCAAAAAGGAGCCACAGGGATATCATCTCTCTTGTGTGGAGTAACATATCTTTCGTCTATAGAGGGAGTGTTTAGAAGGCAGTTGCATTCTCTGAATTCCATTTCAGTAAGAGCAAGATGTCCTTAGACTCTTTCAGAATTTTGCTTTGCTAAAACAGAAGAATACTACCTAATAAATTATATTAGAGCGACAGACAATTTGTTAACCTTCTTTGTCAAACAACATCGTTCAGTTGCAACAATTTTGCATTGTTGTTTATAGGGAAGTTAGCTGAAAGCAAGGCTGCCTTTTTAATATTTTCTACTATCTGGGATACAAAGCCTTCATTCCTTACAGCTGTAGGGACTTCTTCCTCTTTGGCTAGAGGCAAAGTAATTTCTTTTTCTTCTTGTCTTCTTGGCATTATGGTCCCACTGAGTATCAAATTATTTGGTATAAATCTTTATTGCAGGCATGCTAAGGAGGAAATTTCCTAGAATTTTATACTGACATGTATCGACGATATAAGTGAGCTTCAAAAAACTTAGAGAATGAAGTTCCAAGCTACCAAAATGTTAAAATATGTTGAAATAAAATATGAATTGAAGAAAATAATTGATTGTTGCAAAAGGAAATTAACTATACAAGATAATTTGATATGACAAAGGTAAATTTGCAATGTAAATAAAGCTAAAGAATAACAAATTGTGTTTAGAAAAAGCTGATTGAGCTCTTTAGAAAGTGATTTTGTTGTTTCGTGATTGTTTTGGTCTATTTAAGTTGTGTTTAGATCGTCCTTGTCCTTATGTTGTTGGTGAGCTCATAGTCGTTTTAAACTTAAACAATTTGCTATAATTGTTCATTTTTCTATATTTTACCTAGCTGTCTCTTTGCACTATTTTTAAACTATATGTTAATTATACATTAACTCTCTGAATTCTTGAATCCTGAACTTTTTAGGCGATTATCATATTAATGATTTTTTTTTTGTCAAAAAGGCTCAAGACTTTTAGTTTTGGGGTCTCTTTTATGGGTTTAGATCACTTGTTTCTATTACTTTGTTGCTACTATATTTTATAAGCATTTATTCATTTAGGTGTCCGGAAACAATTCAGCAAGAATGGCGGACCCTATAGGATTGTCATATACACAAGATAGCCGCGCTAGCACTCGTAACCCACATAGCAACGAGTAGAGTCGATCTGGTGCAGTCTATTAAGTATTTAGTAGAGCTGGGCTCCATATCAGGTCTGTCCTTTGTTCTTATTCCCTTCCCTATTTATCGTTATTTATTATTATTTATTATCAATATTTTATTATAAGTATTTTGTTTTTGTATCTTTATTAATTGTATTATATGTAGCTATTTTATTTGGTTTTTGTTTTATTCTTTCTCTTTATGTAACTATTTAATTTTATTTACCTCCCTTCTTAGCATATCAGTTTTTATCTGTATCACTTTTATTGTCACATTTGTATGTAGGTCTACAAGAAATAGCCTCTCTATTATGTAAAGGTAAGGCTGCATACTATCAGACGTCTCCAAACTCTGCTTCATTGCGAGATTTTAAATTGAGAAATCATGATGATGATGATGATCATGATGATGGAAGGTTATAGACACATGATAGGAAGAGAATAACATGATAAATTATTTTAAGATAAATATATAAATAATAATATAACGATGACCTCTTTTTGGTTAAATTTGGCTTTGTCTGGTTCATTGTTTAACTCCGAAGCTCCCTCCCTTCGGGATCCTGGAACCATCTCGCTCCCACTCTGCTTCTCCCTCTATGGCTATAGTACTATGATCTGATTTGATTTGGTTTAAGCAAGCCAAACAGTCTTAATTAATTGAATTAAATGGCATGGTACTTGCTTTTCTGGTTCTTCTGCCTCCTCGCTCAACTTGGCCTACTTGCAATCATCTTCTATGAGGTTCCTAATTTTTCTCCTTTTTTTATTTCATCTTTCTTTTCACTTCTTTACCTGTTTGGTTTCTGAGAAAGCCAACTCCTTATTTTTCTTTTCTGTCTGCGTACTATGCTTAGGGTTTAGAGTTAGGGGTTTTTATAGACTAAGATTACAATGGGGTTTGTGATCAACGCATTGTTGTTGTCTAATTTTGCTTCTTCTTTTGGAAATTTCTTTTCTTCTACTGAGGACGAATTTTTGTGTTAAAATTCATTTTTAACTGTCTGAAGCTCATCTGCGTGACGGATTTGGAGGCCGATGACTTGAACCCATTTGAGGCAACTGCTCTTGTTAACAAGTGGATACTGCCCGAGTTTTTTTTGCAATGGGCACTCTGCATTGCTTTCCTCCTAACAGGCCACTGGTTCATGTTCCTCATAGCTCTTCCGCTTGCTTGCTATCACGTAATGCTGTGAGTTTTTCCGGAGCTGGAAACTAAGACGCCTTCTTTGTAATGTAGAACTTGCTCGCGCATGAAATATCAACTTGTTTTACATGAAACAATTTTTCATAATACGAAACAATTCTGTTATTTTAGATTTGCGTTGACATGTTACTTCTGATTGCATATCTAGACTTCGGATCCAAATATTTTTGTTTCAACACAAAATATCTGATCGCCAGTGAAATTAGTGGCTTTTTCAGTAAGTTTGTAATTGTGCTTTAAATTGCTTAGATATCTTACAGAACTACGAATACTTTCTGTTGGTAACGGAGCCATTAGTTACAAACTCTGAACAGTTTGTGTTTGTGGCTAGCCAATTGTGCACGAGATGTCTATCAAATACATATGTCACAACTGCAAGTGATTTGAACCTATTATAAGCTCATTTATGTTTTCTAATGACACTAAAAACTGTCAGAAATTACAGAGTCAATGGTTGAATTATTTGATGGCTTGAAATAAAGTTACTTGTGGTTTTAGTTGCGTGAGTTGGATGGTTATATTTCCTTTGTAGGACCCATTTAGTATATTCTATATTAGATATTTTTTTCTTTGGCATTATTTTGACATTGTACATTATTGTTTCCTTTATAAATTTATGCACTTGTCGTATCAGGTTGCTTTATTATACTCTAAATACTTGGACTACTGGTTTTCTTAATTGATTGGGTACTTATTCTACTAGCTTCTCTCTGAACCTACTTTTTCCTTTGCTTCGTCATTCTCTGCTTCAGCTCTCACTATTCTACTTCTGTTGCCTTTCTTGCTGTGTTTCTTGGTTACTATGCTACATTAAGTCAAATTTAATTACTCTTTTTCAATTGATTCAGGTTGATGAAACGACAATATCTTCTTGATGTCACTGAAGTTTTCAGAAATCTTAATTTTGAGAAGAAATGTAGGATAATGAAGCTTGGTTTCTACTTGATCTTCTTGTGCATTATAATGATCAGGTTTGTTGCACCTTCTGTTTGTGATGCCTGTTTTGTCATCATTAAATGTGATTCTTTGGTATAGGATTTCTCAAGTTGTTGTAGTTTTTGGTTCTAATTGAGGCCTTTTATTCCATTTGGTTGTAGAGTTATTGCAGGCAGCTTATCACTGTACCTCTATGAAGAATTAGACTTTCGATCTTCTTATCTTGAATTCTAGAAACTTTGATTGAAATCCAGTCTCCATATGTAATTTTCTCTGCTTTTGAAAAGGTTAGCATATGCTGACTATGATGGTTTCTTAGGTTGATGTTTATTAGTTTGAAATTCTTTAAATTGCTATTTAGTATAGTTATGCATTAGATATATATATCTTGACCAAAAACAAGTTATGCATATGCTGTGTAATGCGTATGAGTGTCTTCTCATTACTGCTCTTAATTCTTAAACTTGATTGTGTTACATGTTATTGTGGGCGTTCCCCCCTAAAGTTCAAGACTTCTTGCTTTATGTATTTGAAGAATCTTAAGAATCATTAAAATCTCCAATACTTTTCAATTCTTTTCTTAACATGATTTTCTGCATACTTTTTTTGGATCCGAGGCATCTAAGTTTTATCTTTGATTTTGAGGTCAAGATTTCGTGTGACTGGTACATTTTTTTCTCCTTACTACATCTTTACGTGTCTGCCGAAAGAACATAAATTACTTGCTTCCCATTACGCCAACTCTTTTCCCTTTTGCCTTTCGTACCCATGTTGATGGTAGATTTAAATGTGCAGGCTTGTGTTGGTCGCATTTGAAGCTATAAGCTCTGAAGATGATGACTTTCATACATTTTAACTACTGCTTGATAAATGAGTTGGATGCACATTACCTGTAACATGTTTGATTCATGTGCAAGAGAAACTTGGTGGTTTCAGTCGGTTTGATTCATGTGCAAGAGAAACTTGGTGGTTTCAGTCGGAGGATTTCTTGTGATTAAGCTTTCATGTCCGTGGATGCTACATTGAGCTGTTAGTGGTGCTGTTTAGAGTTATTTCTTTGAAATGATAGAGCATTGATTTATTTGAAGGAAATCCATATAAACTCAGTTTTGTGTTGAGGTCGTATCGTCCTCGGGTCATAGAAAGAGGATTGCTGCATCAGTTAATGTTTCTACATTTAGGTCTTCGTAATTCAAAGTTACGAGTTTAGCTATCCTCCTAGTCAAAATGCTGTCATGTTTATGTTTTCACGAATTTAATTATGTGCTTCGCTTCTAAGAGTTGCATCTGTACTCTGTAAAGAAAGTGCAAGTTTACCTTCCCTCTATTTGTTGATTTGCCCCTAAGTAAGACCATGTACAATATAGGCCTTAAAGCTTACATTTGAAAGGCATGCGTGTCCTTTGATTCCAATGTCTTGAGCATACCGATTGAGTAAGCGAGGCGATCTTGAGCAGAGTGTGGCTCTATATTTGGAGTGTCCTTAAGAAATCAACCAGGATTATGGTTTAATAAGAATCACAGCTCAATAATAAGCTTGCTATGTTTTACTTAGATCATTCTAATTATATAATTTGAGATTAAAAAATCAGAAAAGATTAAAAGATCAATTTGATCAGGCGAGTTAATTTTCCAATTTGAAGGCAAATACAAAGTTAAATACAAGCGTTCAGAAACCAGAATAAAAAGAGAACTACTTGATTTATTTATTATTATTATTTGAAACGGAGGAGCTCGCAATATTTAAAATATAATTTTAATCTCATGTTTAAATTTTGAAGTAATCTAAACTTTTCAACTAAGTTAAAATTTTTAAATTAATTTATTTCTTTTCAATTAGTTTATATGTATTTATAGAAAACAACCTTTCTACTAACATGAGTAAGGCTGTGTATTATTGAACCTTTTTAAACTTTGCATATTAATACAAATTAGTTTTTATAGATGATCTACTAAATTTTCTAATATTTTCCAATTAGTATAACTAATAATTACGATTTAATAAATTAAGTATTTTAAATTTATTTTAATAAAATATAATTATATATCAAAATTAACACGTAATAATCACAAAATAAGAGTATTGATGATTTGACCTTTTTATACATGTTTAAAAGTCCAAAAATGCCTTGTTAAGTTTTGTTTGTAACTTTTGATGAGTTAATAGTTTTAGGGAACATGGCACTTTACGTGGAGCTACATCATAAAAGGGTGATTAGTAAAGTAAATCACAGGACTGACATGTATCAATCATATTGATTTACTAATTTATCACATTTATATATTCTTATTTATATTAAAATATAATAATTTTAATATGTAATATTAATTTAATTTATTAAAAATTAAAATTATTACTTATTAATATTATATTTTAGTTTAATATGACAATAAATTTACTTAATCACTACAATTTTTTTTTGTATTTTTTTTCTTCCTATACTTTTAAATTATTGTTTGATTGTGTCATTGATTCATATTAAACTATTCCTTTATTCCATCATATATGATCCTTATTCTCTTGCATTCATTTATTAAAAAAGAATTTTTTAAAAATTCACCAACACTCAATTTACCACTTCTTGTGTGCAATTAGAGAAAAATAGTGTCAGACTAGACCTCTTAAATAAAATTCTAAAGTAAAGTTCATAATAAACTAAGTACATCATCATCCTTATTCAATCAAGAAGGAAAAGTAAAGATCGTAATGAACTAAGTAAGTACATCATCATCCTTATCCAATCAAGAAGGACAAGTTATTAGTAGATCCCCTATCTTTGATGGTAATGATTATCTCTATTAAAAAAATGCTGTGAATTTTTTTAATACATGAGTGTTGATTTATGGAAATAGTCTCAAATGACCCTTTCACTCTTATAAAAGTAATAAATGTAAATAAAAGTATTTAAATTAAGGAAAGAATGAGAACTCAAGATTTGAATAGTAAAGTCATTCGCATATCATTTTGTACACTAGATAGGAATGAATTCAATAGGTTATCTATAAGTGGAATTGCTCACAAAATTTGACACGTACTTAAAGTCATACATAAAGGTCCTAATCAAGTTAAAGAAAGTAAAGAAAGCATGCTAACTTGTTAATATAAATTATTCTAAATTAAACATGAAGAAAGTATATCACGCATGCATACAAGATTTATGGATATTATTAACGCTTTTAAAGGTCTTGAGAAGACCTAAACTATTGTTGAAATGGTGAGAAAGTTGCTTCGGTCACTTATAAGGATTTAAGAAGCCAAAGTGACAACCATATAAAATTTTAAAGAATTAACAATACTACCATTGGGAAAAGATTGTTAAATCTCTCCCCACCTATGAAATGAGGCTCAAAGAGACACAAAACAGGCAATAATTATTAGATCTTTCATCACCTATGAAATGAGGCTCAAAGAGACACAAAACAGGTAACAATTCTGATGAGAAAGAACTTAGCATTCAAAGTCCTAAAGAGAAATCAAGTAAGAGGAATAAGACATCCTTAGGTGGAAATGATAATAAAGACATCACCCTTGTCACTAGGACATTTAAAAAGTTTTTAAAGAAATAAAACTTATCCAAAAGTAAAGATTTCAAGGAAGGTAAGAACGATTTAAAGTACAAATCTACAAACATTATGTATTTTGAATATAGGAAACTCAGTGACATGAAATCCTAGTTTCCTCTCTTCAAAGATTATAAATGAAATGAAAAGAAGCAAAAGAGGGACAATAAGAAGAAGGCTCTTAAAGCATCAACTTGGGTTGACACAAGTGACTCCAAAATTGAATATTTAAAAGGAGGAATATTTATGCTTCATGGATAAAGATGATTGATGAGTTACTCTTTGACTTTAAATCATATGATAATGATAATAATAATGGTATTGATTTGTCATATGATGAACTAGTCAAAAGCCTTAAAATTATGAGTACAAAAATGAAGAAGTTATCTTCCAAACTTAAATAGGCTCAAGAGCATTTAGATGTATGTATAAGTGAAAATGAAAAAATGACGAGTCAATTGCATATCATCAAACATCTAAGTGTATGGACATTGCTGACAATGATAACTTATTTATGTTAATACATAAATGAGTCATTTAAAAAGTAGGTTAATGATTTTGAGGACTCCGGATCCAAATTCACCTTGGAAAGTAATCCAAATTCACCAAGGAAAGTAATAAACTTGAAAGCATTCTAAGAGTTCTAAAGAATTCCACCAATAAGTATGGGATTGGGTAAGCTTATAAGAGTAACCCAATACTAAGACTATATGTGCAAAGGAACACATATGTATAATAATGATATTTTACGTGAGATAGTAAATGAGCATTGTTGATCATCATTTAGATATTTACATGATAGGCTAAAAAGCAAGGTATATGTGATTTGTATAAGTCCCAATTGAGGCCTAAAGTTCAATTACCAACAAAGCGATGTTAACACATTTAATAGGTTACATGATATGCATAATTTCTTGACATATGTTCACATTAATTATAGGCATAAAAACAATCAAAGAAACATTTCTCATACATAATAGAATTTTAAAGATCACTTTTATATAAATAAAATAGAATAGTTCTTTAACATTAAAGAAATGCATATATAAGTAACAACATTGGGCCACCTTTATGGAACTAATTCATGTCAAACATATGGCATAATATATCATTTTGCTACAATATTGTACATATTGATAAATTTGACTTCCTTAAACAAATAATGGAAAGTGAATCTTTATGAATATTGGTTAAAAAGAAGGATATTTAAAATCAAAGACCCAAGTTTATTTGGGTACCTAAAACATATTAACTACCTTGAAGATAATGCCAGGGGTAAGATAATTGGCATTAGGAATGTTGGTAAAGAAAATCATATTATAATTGATAATGTAACTTTAGTAGAAGGGTTAAAGTAATTAATTTATTAAGTGTAAGTCAACTATATGATAAATATTATAAAGTATATTTTGAAGGAAAATTATGCATTATTTCTAGAGCCATTGATAATAGTATTGTATTTTTAGGTAAGAGAGAAGGTAACATTCATACAATTGATCTTAATAACCTCTATAACTAAAGTATGAAGCGTTTAATGCCTATAAGTGAAGGTGTTTCGACTTAACATATGAGGCTTGGGAAATTGTGGATATTTGTTCAGTGAGAGAGGGTCTAACCTCTCTGCAGGATTCTTCAATCCTCAAACCTATTTTTGTCTTTTTTTGGCAACTGATTTTCACACCCTAGTTTTAGGATTGACCTTTACCATTTTTAATATGGAATCAGTTGTATTAAACCGTGTATAACCAAAATCTCTTAAAATCATGAATCTGTACAGCCTGAGAGACGTGCATGGGATGATGCACAGCTGTGCATCCCTTCTGTGTTTTGAATCTTTGTATTATGCATTGTTTTCATATGAAAGCTTTAGGTCCGTGAAGGCAATTGTACTCTGTAAGAAAACTTGGAGCAAATTAAGCACCAAATATACGATATATAATTTATCAAGCAAAAATACATCAAATATTAGTTGTAAATATGGTCAATTATTCATCAATCAAACATCCCCACACTTAACTTTTTCTTGTCCTCAAGCAAATCATAATCAAAATTATCAATCTTACACATCAATCCCTCATCAATTTCGATATGTCCATTTATAATATAAATCATTATATTCCATCAACTCAAATTGACATACAAGTATAATCAAATTATCTTAAAATTAACTTTTCTAAGGAATATTAATAGTTATCACATCATAATCTCATTGAAGTCAAAAGCTTTAATCTTTACACCCTCACTAAGATCTCACTCAATGCACTCAAGCATTTAGGTTTAAAAATATCAAAACTCTCAATCAACACATAGTAGAATTCTTACCATAGGTTAGCAATAAAATCACATCTCCACCACTTATATATAAACTAGAAACATCAATCAAAAGGCCTTCATACAAGTTATAATAAGGCTTAGGTATGGTACGATTAGGATAATTAAAAGGGTTAAATTAAAGGAAGTTCACTATAAAATATATTTCAAGACTTGTTTACAAATACACATAGGTCCTTTCATTGCAACTTTATTAGTACCATAAACTCATTCACAGTTTTTCTCTTTTTTTAATAAAACCAATTGCAAGCATTTAGTACCAAAATTCTAGAAATATTGGACCTTTCAAGAATTTCAATTCTTCAATAAATAAATAACGTAAATAACCTTCATGGTTTAAAACAATAAAAAGGTATTCAAAGAAAAAATAAGATAAAGGTTAATATGTGGGTTTAATCAATGAAAAAGACTAAGGCTCAACTTGGTTATTCCTAAAGGTAAATTTAAAGGTATGGTAATTTTCAAAGAAATAGGCTTTAAAAAGTTGTTGAATTTAAGTGCCTTCATTATGTCAATGCTTCTAATTTAACAAATATGATCTCAATATGTATAATAAAAGCGAGTTCTAAAATTTTTCTACCACACATGATAACGTAAATGAAAGAATAATAAGATCAATTTTTTTTTGAAAATTTTGCTCTTAGGCTCAAAAACTCATAAAAAGATGGGTATTATGTGTGTCAATAATATGGAATATCATTCTATTTGAATATTTCAATGATTATTAAAAATATGACTTTAAAAAGCAATTTTATTATAACTATCATCCTTTTTCATATCAATTCAAATCAATATTCAATAATGAAACACAGTATTCATGGATAGATTTAAACAATTCAAGATATCAGTTCATAAAATTTAATAATCAAGTTCAAAAACTTGATTGGCTTTTTTCTAATTTAGTCAATGTTGAATTAACTGTAAGTACACGATGTAGTTGTAGCTAATATCTACAAATACGGATCAATCTTATGAGGACAGTGGTTACCAATAATTACTGTGATCCTATTATCTAGTCTCTGAACTGATTGTGATTTTTAATTAAATGAAAACAAAACTTAAACAAGTAGAATAAATGGGAAGCAACATAAAATTAGAGAATTAAGGAAGCACTCAGTAAACTTTTGGTATTAGAAAATTAGTATCCAGGTTTTAAATCCCCTTAAGACCTTTATCCGATTGATCTTTTATTATGCAATTGTTTTGTTGATTTATCGAAACGTGGAAATTCCTATAGTATGCTAATAGTTGGACTTGAGTCTACTGACAACTAATCTAAGGTTTTCAACCAAATTACTCATGTTAAAGTTTATAGGATTACTTTACTGATTTGTGAATCCCTCTATTAGGTTTGACCTTAATCCAAAAGATTTATGTCATCTTATCTCTAGGGTTGTAGTTAACTCCTTCGAATTAATATAGATCTATTCATAAATAGGATTCTCAATCTCTATGTATAAAATCTGTTATGATCTAATATTTTCGATATATTAGAATATAAATAAAACACGTACTCAGATCATAATATATCAATCAAGCCAATTGCATTAATAAAAGAATCAAATCATATTAAAGTATCAACATAGGGTTCATCTAACCTAGACACTAAAGGAATTTAGTTACATTATGATCAAACACGAAATCAAAAAATAAAAAAAAGAAAAACGAATTGAAAACAATGAGTTCATAAATCTAAATCTCTCTGTTTATCTTCTATTGAATATTCTTATGAAGTAGAGGTTTGATCTTGTATTCCTATGGATCTTGCAAAGAAGTCTTCATGTTTTCTACTTCTCTAGATTAAAATCACCCCTTGAGTTGCCTATGTGAGTTTTAGAACAACTATGTACGTATCCTCCCCCTATTTGCCTTCGAAACGTCATTTAATAGTAAACTCTACTGATGCACGACCGTGCATAACCATAATCTCTGAAAATCGCAACTCTGCACAACCTGAGAGATGTGCACAGGATGATGCATGTTCATGCATCCCTTCTGTGCTTCGAAACTTCATTTTATATCATTTTTTCTTTTAAATTATTCTCCTTTAAGTTAATAAAGGCAATTGTACTCTATAAACACATTTGGACTGGATTAAGTGCCAAATATGCGATTAAAGCATAATTTATCAAGCCAAAGTACATAAAATATAAGGTATAAATATGATCAATTATACATCTATTAGTTGTCCATTAGCTAACAGGAATTAAGAGGAATCACCCATTAAAATAATGATGAACAATACATTATAACCAAAAGGAGTGAGCCTTCACAACTTTTCCCTTATTTACATCACAATCAATTCACCCATTTCATACAACTTTAAAAGGAAAAACTAACATGAATTACTTTGCAAAATAAATGATTTTCCTCCTTGAAATCTTTTTTCTTTTATTCTCTTTTTTTTCTTTTCTAATTTTCTTCTTTTTTTAAGACAAAAACTGAAAGAAACTACATCAACAATGGAATTCATTGTTAAGAGATAAAATTGCATTCCATATGCTCTTATGCATCTACAAACATCAACAACTCAATGCTCCACTAGCCTTAAGGCTTGAATAAGACATTTGGTTAGGTTAAAGGCTTGTAATGTGGTTAGGATAAAAAGAAAAGGTTAATAAAACTCAACAGGGTTTCATATAATGAAAAATCATATCATTAAGTAGGCTATTTGCCAATGTAGCTCTTAAAATAAAGAATGCTTATGTCATTTCAAGTTAATACATGTGATAAAAGTGTGGTCTTGAATAGAAAATCAAGGCAAAGTTGGGATTTACATGTCATGAAGGTCATACATGAACAAAAGACAATGATACTGATTTATATATGTTAGTCTAAAAGGCTCAAAATCTCACTGGCTTATGCTACCTACTTGTCGCTACTCTTCTAAAGAAAACATATATTGAACAATCACAAAAGTAAGAATACATACCTAAGTTTTCATTAATTTTTCTAGTTAATTCTACAATGAAATTATAATTGTATATTCCTAGAGGCAATAGAAAAAGGGATAATGTTTTTTAATACCCAAAAAGAACTTAAAACAAACATTACCCCACCCTATACTTAGAACTTACATTGTCCCTAGTATAACAATAAAAGTGAGAAATAGAACATTTAAAGAAAAAAATTATGAAAATGTAAAAAGAAAGGAACAAACTCCCCTTAGGTTGCATCTAAAGCAAGGGTTGTTAGCTTGACTCCATGTTCTCCTCATCACGTGATAAAAATTTTGATCTTTAGGGATTATAGCTTAAACATCTCCACTTGAAATTCTTTAGGATAAGATTTGAGTCGATGAACACTTACATGCAATATCTTCCCTATTTTTAGACTCTTAATTTCTGCTGTACCATAGGAGAGACATTAGAAATCATAAAAGGATCAACTCAATAAGGACATAATTTATATGAAAATAGTTTGTATCCATTACAATAAAGAAACAAATTTTGACCAACAATAAAGCTTTTCCTCGAGACATTGAAACCTTTGTTCTTCTCCTTAATTGAAACTATTTCCAGTTTATCTATCCACTTTTGCTCACAATCATCCTATACTAAAAGGTTAATAATATTAATTGCAGAAATAGAATGGTTATTTTGTGGTTGCTTATTGACATCAACAGTTTTGAAATGAGTAACTTTCCTCATCAAATTCTATCGAGAGGGTATTGTCATGAACATCTATCTTAGTATGGTTCATGTTAAGAAATGATCTCCCTAGTAAGATAACATCCACAAGCACCCCATCGGGATAAGCATTAGTACAATCAGCCAATTGTATGATAATACTATTTTCTTTTAATGGGCATAAATTTAAATAAGCACATATGGAACGAGGTATAACGTTAATTGATCCTTCTAAATCTAATATGGATTGTTTAATCTTAATGTTACAATTTTTTCAAGGAATAATAACATATATAAGTCCGTACATTTAGGAGGTATTTTAGTTTCAAAGAATGCAGAAACATTTCCACTCATCCTAAACATTTCATTACCTCTCACATTCTACTTGTTGGTACATAATTCCTTAAGAAATTTCGTATATCTTATCACTTACTTGATTGCATCTAACAATGACATATTTACCTTGAACTTTCAAAAGGTCTCTTAGATCTCCTTATCCTTATCCTCCTTATTTGAATTTGCTAACCTACTAGGGAAAGGTGGGGGTTTATTCTGAACAATAAATGAGGAATTAGTATTTACCTTTGAGCTAGATGATATATCCCTTTCTCCTTCAAGCTCCTTTTCAATTTCTTCTTCACCAGCCATCCTTTGTGCAACCCTCTCAAGATCCTCAAGTTTCCTACCACTCTTCAAGGTGATTGCTCTAACACTCTTTATATTTATCTCAGGTGGTCATAGTAGTTTTCCTCCTCTTTGGACCTTTGAACGGTTGATAGTCACTACCATTTAGCTCATCTAGTGCTCTAAATTATGAATGCTAGAATTCATTTACTGAAATATAGATTTGGCCTCCTACTGAAACAACTGTATATACTGTTGGAATTGCAAAGTGTTAGTTGTAAAGGACTTAACTTCATCTTCTAATGACATACATAAGATAGAGTAGGAGGGTTGCTGTCTGTATTGAAATTGAGGTTTATCCTGCGACTTATTTGGGAAGTAGTTTTGCTACCTATTCGCTCAATAACTTATGTTCAAGTAATCTTTATAGGTTTAGGAATATAGGTTGTATCATTGGGTAAAATTTCCCCCTACAATATTGATGAACTCTACGTTTCCATCTTACAGTGTTGGACACCCATTTATTGGATTGTTCACATTTACATATATACCACAACATTTTACTTGTGCCTACCTTACAGTAATTAACCTAAAAAGGGATATTAGTTCATCTAAATGATGTTCCGTAGAAGAATTGTTTACCTCATTTACCTGACGAACAATGTTATGAGTGTCAAATTATTAAGTATTAATTAGCTGATATACATTCAATTAAAATTCTAGCATCTATGGGAGTCTTTTCACCCAGTGCTCCACCACTTACTACATCTACTAAGCTCCTATCCATTAGCAATAGTCCTTTGTAAAAGTATTTGATGAGGAGTTGTTAAGTGATATTATGGTGAGGGAAGCCAGCACAAACTTCTTGAAGCATCCCAATACTCATAAAGGGATTCTCCATGATATTGCTTTATCCCAAAAATATTTTTCCTTATACTGGTTGTCTTTAATGTTGGAAAGTATTTCTCCAAAAATAGTCTCTTCATTTTTACAAATGTGCTAACGCTCCTTGCAGGCAAATTAAAAGACCATTATTTTTCTGTATCCCTCAATAAAAATGAAAAGGCTCTCAAAATAATTTACTCTTCTGTCACCCATAGAGATTTCATACTAAAACATATTACATTGAGCTCTTTGAGATACTTATAATCATCCTCATCTGTAAAACTATAAACTTTAGGCAAAGTATGGATTAAGCCAGACTTAAGCTTAAAAGCAACATGTTCAGTAAAATTTGGAAAAGTGATGCATAAAGGCCTTTGAGTCAAATCTGGGGCAGCTAACTCTCTTAGAGTTTTTGGATTAGCCATGGTTTCTTCAAATTGAAGTATTTTTTGTATTCTTAAAGTTGTTATGTTTCCCTTTGCAACCTTAGTAATGTCCTTTCTATCTCAGGATCAAATTATTAAGGTTCTTGTTGAGGAGATCTCATTGCTACCATACATAAACACTAGCAAACATGAAAAGATTGAGAAATAATTATAAAAACTAATTATAAACAAATATACATATAAAACACCAATTAAAACCAAAAAAACTAAATCACTTCACTCTCATAAAACAATGCCAAAATTCTTGATACATGTCAAACATACCAAAAGATAAAACCTAACTCTGTATAACTAAATTTGTAGTAGTGGTGAGCAGAGATTGTATCTCCAGAGAGTTTGTGTCTAACTTTTGTAATGAATGAATCAATGTTTAGGTTGAATTTGGTTAACAAAATAAAGTAAAACTAAGCTTTTAAAAATAAATCAAATCTAACAAGACTAAAGTGATAAAATTGACAAATGGGTTTCAAATCCAATTTTTGGTTTAATCTTAACCTTCACATGATTGACCACAATTAATAGTCATGTTGTTCTTGGACCTCTTTTTGAAAAAATTAACCATAGATTAACAAAAAGCTCTATTAATCCTAATTTTTTCCTAGGTTGTATCTAATTAAAACAAGCACTTTAATTATATCCAATTATTAGACAACCTAAAATAAGTTCTTTAAATTTAATGTGAAAATCGAATGATGTAATAGGAAAACAAATTAATCTACATAATAACCAAATAAGCTCGAATCATTTAACCTATGTTATATTATCTTTAATTATGCATGACCATTAGTTTACCACAAGTGAATTAGAGTTACAACAATTATTTATTAAAATCTAGATTTTAGCAATGAGTTCATACATGAATAATCTATTTGAGAGTGAAAGCATTAATCATGCATACATAAATCCCAAAACATTAATTATAGAATAAAAAATCAATTCCAAAATAGAGTGAGAACAAAATTAATAGATTAAGAAATGCCCAAACATGTTCGTTAGCCTCGATATCCCCTTCAAACCAGAAGAATAAAGTTTAGCTCCTCATAACTCTCTAAAGGGAGAAACATGCTCCCTTTCGTGCCTTAAACTCTTCATTCTTGCATTTGCCATCTTAAATGTGCTCTTATAGTAAAAATTAAGGTTTTTCCACTATACACGATTAGATACACGGGCGTGTAGGTGACCTTGTTTGTGAAAATTGCAAGATTCATGAACTTACACATACACAATGAGCTACACGGTCACTTATATAGCTATGTAGCTCACTTACATGGTTATGTAAGTCTATAAATAGCCATGGTGGTTACAGAGGTGCTTAAAATTGCATCTTCGCACTCCTATGCACCTCCACTGAGTTACACAGTCTCATACACAATTGTGTAAGTTGCAATAACTTCAATTTTTATATTCTTTGTCACATCTTCAGCCTAGTTCATCTATTTCTTACTTTAACGCAAGCAAATAAGATCAAACATTAAGAGAATGACACCAAGGATATGTTTTTAGCTCATTTTGAATCTTATTACACCAACTTGTACCTAAAACACAATATAAACTAAAATAAGTATCTTAAGCACAACATAATATTAATCATTAAGCATTAGCTAGAAAAATATATCGTCAATCAAGCACTTATTAAATACCCCTCCTCTATAATCTCCCCTTTAATAGAGATGCTCCAAACTGGGGTAGTTGAGTGGAGCACCACCCTCGTGGGTTTTTTTGAGAATAAATGGCCTCTTTTTCCTTCTATTAGATATGGGCTGAAGCATTATGGTCTAAGCATAGGTTGGAGTAGGTATTAGTTATAGAAGAAGACTATTTTCTCTTTAAGTTTAAGTACACATTTGGATTGACACATATTATAGAAAATGGACCACGACATTAAAGAGGAAAGCCAATGTTCATTAAAAATGGAGACCAGGTATGTCCATAAATAAGGCATCCTTTAAGCCTATTCCTCTTTTGATATATTTTAACGACATCCCTTTAGAATATCATACTATAATAAGGCTAAGTTACCTTGTGAGTGCTATTGAAAAACCACTTAGATGATTAAACTATAAGGATGAGGAGAGTTAGCTTTGTAAAAATATGTGTTAAAGTTGATAAGCTAACGAACCTTCATGATTCTCTTAAGGTACTTAATCTAAATGATGAAGGTGAACTCTCCCCAGCTGAAATTTTAATACCCTACCCCTAGAAACTTGACCAACCACCTCAGACTAAAATTTGGAATCTTAAAGCCAAAATTGATGCACCTTAAGTCTAAAACGACCCCTCCCAAACTCAACCTCCTTCAACCATCATTCCAATCAATCCTCCCTCATTCAAAATCCCATTTCTTCAAAACCTCAGATCATCTATAACCCCTCCCGTTATGTTATTCATTATACATTCTAATCCCCTAGTCTCTAAAGACCCTCAATATCCAACTGAAGATTTAATTAGAGAGATTCCCATATTAGAAAATAAATTCCTATTAAAGTATAATCTATTGTAATCATATGATTGTAACAATCTTAAAACTAGAGACTCCCCTTTTAGATAAACCTCCAGAAGGAAATATAGTATAAAAGTTAAGGACTTAATAATCGCTACTAAGCTATGATTATTGTATGGAATAGAAGGGCTTGACTTGCCCTAAGAAACAATAAATCATGAATGACTTCTTAAAGGAAAGAAAAAACCTTTCTAATTGGCTTGCAAGAAATTAAAATCAATGAGACAATTTTGAGCAAAGGTTTCTAGTTTACTGGAAGGAAATGGAAGATATTATCTAACCATGTACATCATCACCTGGAGATAAACATCATAGATTACAACCTAAAACCTTTTGAAGTACTAACCACAAAATAGTCTAATCAATTTCTTCATATAAACGCTTATTCTTATCTACTTCAAGAAAAAAATCCACACATTTGTGTATAGTTCCAACTTTTCAAGATTTAGCTAAAAACATTATTGGTCTTTGGAGTGTACTAAGGGACTTTAATTGTAATTTGTACTCTTGTGAAGCTGAAGGTCTAGGAATAAAAATAGAGAAAATGGATAAGGATCTCAAAGATTGCTTAAATAATATTGGTCTGGTGGATCTAACTTTAGAGGTAAACTTTTTTGCTTGGTTTAACAAGCAAAAGGGGCAATATTTAGGGTTAGTAGTGGGTCGGTGGGCATAAGCCCTACTTGGCCTGAGTTAAGTCAGAATTGTAGATCTTAGGCTCGGGCCTAACCCTATCAAGCTTTAAGTAATGTTAAGAGCCTAGGGCTTGACCCAAAGCCTAATCCGACTCGTGCTTAATCTTTTTAAAATTTTTAACTTTAAAAATAGGTTGTTTAAAATATATATTTAAAAAATTTATATATTTAGTGGACATAAAATTGTGAAATAAATAAGTTTAAAATAAATTTATTTTAAAAGAAAGTGAACAAAAAATGGTATATGAGAAATGTTAGATTCATTTAATTGACATAATTCGTAACCACTTAATAAAAATGAGTTTTTTAAAATTATATATATTACATGTATATAAAAATTTGAAATGAATAAATGAATAATAAATTATAAAAGAAAGTAAACCAAAAAAGATATTTGAGAATTTCATATTCATTTAATTAACATAATTCATAACTTCTTGATAAAATATATTTTTAAAAAATTGTATATATTAAATGTATATAATGTTGAAATGAATAAGTTCAAAAAATCATTATAAAAGAAAATTAACAAAGAAAAGGTATACAAGAAACGCTAAATTTATTTAATCAATACATTGAAATAAATAATAAATATCCATCCATATAAATGATCTAAAACATATGTATTTTATGTTTGATATTATTTTGGAATTTAAATTTTTTTTTTTTGCTAGTTATACAATCTAAGCAAACATATGATGAATATTATAAATTTAAAAGTCTACTTAAGCAACAAATAAAATAGTAATACTATGGAAATATTATCCCAATTTTGTAATGAAACAATTTACAAATAATTAAGATGAAAATATCAGTTATACCTAGATTGTTGGAAAGTTAAGAGTAAATATTGAAGTTGAGTAAGGCAGAAACAATAGTTTAGAACCACATAAAAACACAAAATTAAATAATTATATCTTCAAATATAAAAACCAAAGCAATCATATGAAAAAAAGTAAATCCAAAAAAAAAAGATTAAAGATAATAAACCCGCAGTAGAGGAAAGGAGATAGCTAATCGTTATAACCAAAATCGTCAATTGTTTGCATTATTTCATCTGTATTTAGAAACATTATTATGCAAATTATACCAAATAATGTAATAATTGTATTAAATAAATAATAAACATATTATAATAAATAATTAAATAACCTTCCTCATCGCATATTTTAAAAAAATAGTTAAATGATTGGTCTCCTCCGTACCAATACCTGTATTAATATAAAAATATAAGATAAGATAATATTATAAAGAAAAATAGAAAAAATTTATATATTGTAAAGAAGAGACTTTACCATCGATATCTTCATCATATAACCAACTTTGGGCACACATAAGGGCTTCCACATTATTAGGACAAAGTTAAGCACATTGAGGTCTAATAACCTGAATTTCAGTACTAAAAGCAAACTTTGAAGCAAAATTAGATTTTGGAATTGATAAAAGATATCATTTAATTGCTTAAATGATTGAAAATTCATTTATATGATTCTTCCACTATAGCAATACATCAAACTCTGCACCTTTAACTTCGGTCGTACAATTTGTCATCAAATATTTATCTAACTCCATCATAATGTAAAAAGTCATAGCCTTTTTTTCTTTTATGAATGTTGCAAATAAGGCTTTCACATTGGTTTTAAAAGAACCTGAACCTGAACTAATATGATCCTAATTTTTGTTCAATCTTTTTTTATAATTATTAGAAAACTCATTCCAGTGATGTTTAATAAAATCAACATCTTTTGAGCCTGATCACTGTACAATATGTCATATAAAAATTAACCCCCTCCATCTTGTATCTTAAGTCCAACACATCAATGATATCCATAGTATGTCCTACTATATACAAATAAATTTTGAGCTCCTCCGTCATCTGCTTTACTATAACCTGAATCACCTCATTGGAATTAAATATCCAATCAGATAAAGCTTTCTTAATCTCGCATATATTTCTAAAGTAACTATGAGAAGTTGGATATTTTATTCCTAATAACAACTTATTAGTAGTATAAAATATCTTCAAATTCACAAGTACTTTTGTCAATTCCAATTTCTCTTCTATAGGTAGGAAAGTATACTAAGAATATCTTTATCTCAGCCTGGTGAACACCTCAACATACTGGGTTACCGAATCCAACATCTTGAAAGTTAAATTCAATTTGGTAAGACAATCTAATACCAACTTCTTTATATATGAAATACATAGATGTCGTGCAATTTCTTGAAAATTTTCAATTTTTTTTGGTGTTACACACCAATATACTACATTATCATGGATTAACTATACTACTTCCTTTATCACCTCCAACCTTTCGTTAATAATCAAATTCAAAATATGTGTAAAGCAATGTGTATAGAACAACCTCCTTTTAACCAACAAACTCCTAATTATAGATTACTCTTAAACTTTTCTATCGTTGCATCATTTTTGCTACAATTGTTGAGTGCCATAGTAGACAGTTTGATGTCAACATTACAATCCATTAAACACTTGACCAACACAATTGTCAATCTTTTGCTTGTATGTGGTGCTGGCACATAAATAAACCTATCACTTACAAATATAAACACATATCAATCATAAGATAATTAAAAAATAATTGATAACAATATTTAAAAATATAATTTACCTTAGTAGTCTATTGCGTAAAGTTCATTCATTTTCAATATATTGTGTCATCACCTCTATAAAACCCTTCTTCTGATTATGAGTTGTCCATATGTTTGATGTGATGGCAAACTATCCTTTTATAATTGAAAATGCTTTTGATATTCTTTCTTTTGACCTTTGTATATCTTGAAAATTTTCTTTATGTATGGTATTATGAGTGGGGATTTTAAAGGTTAGTCAGAGTGAGGTGAGCAACAACATAAATCTTTTACTATCGACTATTGAGAGTGGATATTTAACACCAATGATCATATTAGCTAGCAAAACTTTGATATATTGCTATTGTAATCTGTAGTAACCATTTCATTCTTCCTTCTCCTTAGGTTAGGGATAAAAAATGTTTGACTCCTAATACGAGCTTCTTTCTATTACATGACTCCAAATATCTCTTTAAGTTAAAGGTTCCATCTTTTGAACTTATGGCTAAGACCGGCCTTCTCTATTATGTCCACTGATCTAGTTTTGTTGAAGTGATTCCAAACTTCACTTCTCAATAAACCTACTCCTTTAACATAACTTATTTCTTCACTTAGTATTAGATTAAAAGTATCTAATGGTATACTCTCTATTACTTGATTACAACTCTCTATTGAAGGAATATGCATATCCATCTAAAACAATCAACATATACAACTATATAATTTATCATGTACATATATATATTTCAAACTCATGCATGAAATTAATCATGGATCTTACAACATTCACAGTTTCAAACTAATTATGTTATGATTGTTAGTTATCCATATGTCTATATTTCAAACTCATGTATAAACTTAATCATAGATCTTATAAAATTCATAGTTTCAAACTATTTATATTATGTCAATTCAGAATTTTTGCGACTATTTATTAATATTCATATAATTGAATCAATTATGTGGTATCATATTATAGCCCTCACACTTATTCTAATTGAATCAATTAAGTGGTATCATATCTTTTTAGAGGCAGTGGAACTACTAATATGAAAACCTTTCCTTAGGGATATCATTTAATCGCTATATTCAAACTTAGGTATTTAAAGAAATATGTGCAATTCTTTCACTTGATGAATGAGTTCGAGTTCAAGTACAATATGGAGAGGTTAAATAAGGTGGTAGAAAGTTTGTGCAAGGTTGAGCTTATAACAAGGCAAAGTTATGTAAAATAGGTAAGCTTATGATCATATGATCGATTGGTAAGAACAATTCCTTCATTTTGGAAACATTTTCCATTATAAGGGATTGACTTAAATGAAAGTGAAAGGAATTACTCCATCATAGAGAATGCAAACTCTTTTTACAAAAAACGTATATGGAAATCAATTACAAACTTAATTGTAGGTAAAGAAGAGGAGAACTTCACTTAGGTTTAAAAGCTACCTGATAAAGTTAGAAGGATATAATGAAGCTATAGAAAAGGGGAATGGAGGAGAACATACAAAGATTGGAAGCTTACAAATTATGAAAAAAGTTCAAAGCTATGAGAAAGAAATAAGGAAATCTTAATCAAACTAGAATCAATAATATTAATTAGAGAACTACAGTAACACTAATCCAAAATCCAAATGCAAGGTGAACTTAATCTAAACCTTTGATGATTATCTAAAGGAAACACAAGAAAAACAAGCCCTAAGTTTTTGCATTCCAGCCTTAAATGCTCACAACTCTTTATTGAAATAAAATTTATGGATCTAATAGGTTGAAGGGTTGAGAAATTATAATGGTGATATAATTGAGAAGTATCAAAATATCAAAAACAAGGTACAAACATACTTATAGAGTTCTCTAGGATCATCATAGACTCTGGGTCATCGAAAGATAAATTAAGATACATAACTTAAAATTTTTTTGGGGGAATTTGGATGCTAATTCAATGTTAGAGTAATCACCTTTCATACAAGATATATTAGTGACTGGTAAACAATCATCACGTCTATTGCCATAACAAAGGAAATATATATCAATGAATTTTATAGAATTATTAAATACACAAAATCTTATTAGGAAAAGGGAGTAATCGTAACTCAAGAAGAGGATGACATGACTTGTGAGGAGAGATAGAAACAAAGGGGTGTAGTAGCGAGGGGCAAAATCTAGAACATAGTGGGGCAGTAGAAATGAAAATAAGAAGGACGTAACACAAAACTAGAACACATAGAGCAATAAAGAATAGAATAAGTGAAGAACACAGGCTCAGGGACTCTATTAACATATTATAAAATAATAGCTTTAGAATGTAAAACCAAACTCTTTTGTTTTATTAATAATAAATATTTTCATTACAAAAGTAACTAGAAGAAAATTAAGTTATAAGTAAATAAACTTGCTTTCCAGGGCACTATATTTACGTAACTCCAACAATCTCATCTCCTAGACTAACTTATAATGACTATAAACCATTTGGATGTATAAGAATTTGTCTTATAAAAGGAGGGTTTAGCTAATTAATTCAGTTCTTAATATTACGCACATCTATTAGAGTTTTTATATGCCATTACTAATCAAGTTATTAATGATATTAAGAGAACCCTCATGAATTTTCTATGGAGTGGATCAAACATCAATTATAGGACTCCTAAAGTTAAGTGGAAAGAGATTTTCCTACCTAAATCTCAAAGGGGACTTGGGATAAGTAAAGTCAAGTTGCTAACAGATCTCTAATAGCAAAGAGAATACGAATCCTCTCATAAGTCCAAAGGAAATTATAGGTAAGGATATGAAGTATATGATTAGGAATGGTGAGAAAACAAGCTTTTACTTTGACAATTGGAAACATATTGGACCTCTATACCTTCACCCCTTACTTCACACTCTATAACCCTCTCTCCCTGTTAATGATAGGGTTAAAGCAATGATAAGAGATAATCAGTGGAGCTGCCTCCCTAGAGAATTAATAAACCTTATTCCCAACTTTCCAAATTATTCCCCTAATCAATACAGATTTGATAAAATCATCTACTACCTAATAAGTTTACAACAACCTCCTATGCTTCTCTTTTTAATCCCACTTCTTAGGAAGTTAAATGGTTCAAAATGGTATAGTTTAAAAACTATATTCCTAAGTTCTCAATCATCATATGGATGGAAATAAAGAATAGACTCTTGTCTTTAGAGAAAATTACTTGAATTGGATAATCCCTCTGCATCCTATTTCAATCCTAACTTGAGATTAGAGATCACCTTCTATTCGTATGTGCATACTCCTCAATCTATGGAAGAGTATCTTAATCAGATTAACTTACATTATCTGCCTCACTTTTTGGACGATACCATAAACTGGGTTTTAAATCTTAACTTTCATAAAGTGACAGGTTGATATTTAAAATTTGTATGAGATATGGATTCCATAAGTTATAGAGAGAAATAAATCGAAAAAGATTCCTTAACGCTAAGTATGATTCTCAAACATTCATTGGATATGCTTTCCAATAGTTGAGGGAACTAATAATAGCTTTGATTGCAGTCCAACAAGTAAGGATAACTAGAATATTGATTGACCTAATTTGTGATAGTCAATATTGTAATAAATCGCCAGTGTATAGTACAACTGTTGCTACTATCGACAAGTACGGGTTGATCCCATAAAGACTATAAATAGTAGTAATTACCCTTCCCCTATTATCCAGCCTAATGATAATTTTAGAGTTTTAATGAAAAGAAAATAAAAACTAAAACTAAAACTAATAAATTAAAATAGGAAACAATAATTAACACAGAGACAACGGAATTCACTTAGAAAACTATCGCTATCGAAAATTAGTATCTAGGTTTGAATGCCCTTAAACCTTTAACATATTGATCTTTTATCATACAATTGTTTGGTTGATGTATTGGACCGTGGAGACTCCAATGGTATGCTAGTAGCTGACCTTGAGTCTACTAACAACTAATCCTAAGGTCTCTAACTGAACCACTCAAGTTAAATTTTAAAGGATTACGTTAACAATTTATGAGTCCCTTTATTCAATTTGACCTTAATCCGGAGGATTTATGTCATCATATCTCTAAGGTTACAATCAACTCCTTATACTTAAGGTAGATCTATTCACACTAGGATTTTTCAATCTATAAGTATGAAATCAAATTATTAATAAAACACGTAATCAGATCACAATAATCATATCAAAGTATTAACATAAGGTTTACCTAACCTAAATAATGGTCTGATATTTAGTTACACATGATCGAATATGAAATCAAACATATAATGAAAGAAAAATGAAATAAAAACAATGGGTTCATAATTCTAAATCTCTCATATTGTCTTCTATAGAATGTTCTTGCTATGTAAAGGCTAGATCTTGAATTATGATGGATCTTTCAATGAAATCTTCATGTTTTCCACTTCTCTGGACCAAAATTGTCCCTTCTTAGCATTCTCCACGTATGGAAATCGCCTCCCGAAGTCTCCTACTCCCCTTAGCCTCCGAACATAACTTTTTTATATTAAAATCTAAGTTTTTGGGTTATGCACGGTCGTACACAGAAACGTGCATAATCAAAATCCGTCGAGTATCGCAAAAGTGCATGAGCGTGCAAATTTCCAAGACTGTGCACTCCTTTTAGATTGCTGATTTTCTATTTTAGTCGTGTTTTTACCCAAATTCCTCTCCTTTAAGTTCATAAAGGCAATTATCACCTGTAAAAACACTTGAAGCAAATTAAGTATCAAATATACGATAAAAGTATAAAATATTAAGCAAAATATACCAAACATGGGTGGTAAAATATGGTCAGATATTCATCTATCAAATATATAGTAATAGAAAGGAAGTTACATACTAAGTCAAAGATACAACATATGGAGAGCAACTAAAAATTCAACCTTAATTCTTAAATAGTTAAGATCCAAAGTGTATGAAATTCATGTATTGAACCCATTCAAAGAAAATGCATACCTGGCTAAGTGTCCCACCTTTATTAAAGTGTGTTAAATTAGTGACTAATTCGGTCTAACATGAAGTGATGAATCTATAAGAAGGCAAAAATACTAAATGTTTTAAAACTTAGTAAAGTTACAAAGAGCTTACATAAAATTGGAAATAGAAGAGAAGCCCTTACTAATTTTGAAGTAAAATAGAAGAAGAAAGGAAGCTTCCTACACTATCCTTAAAAACATTACAGAAGCAAAAGGAAGAGTTCATTCTCAATCAACTTACACTTTTCAATAGGTGCATAAAAGGAAGAATGGAAAGCTGGTTATTTGTTAAGGAGATAATGGTAGCCAGACCCTCTTAATATGCATAGATATTTTTTAGTTAATTTTTTAAAGGTATTTGTACACTTTGTACTTAACCTTCTTAGAAATACAATTCTTTAATTTCCAAAAAAAACATATAAGGTTTGAACTTACATGTATATATCTCAACTCTAAGTAACTTTTTAACAGACTTCCAAGAGTAAAGTTTTAAGTAAGACAAGGTGTATAGAACTTGCCAAAATAAGAAAACAAACTAAAAGCTCATTTAAGAGAAAAATGTTCGTAACCTTAAATAAAGCTTTTCAATTACTTCACATGGATTTATTTGGCCCTATTGGAGTTATTAGTCTAGGTAAAAAAAGTTATGCATTTTTTATAGTAGATGAATTTATTAGATTCACTTAGGTATTATTTTTAGCTAGTAAAAATTATTGCATTGGAGCTTTTATTAGGTTTGTTAAAAATATTTCAAAATGGAAAAGAAAGCTCCATTGCATTATTTACAAGTGAACATGGTAGAAAATTGAAAATGAACTATATAAATTTTTTGTAAACAAAAATGCATCTTTAATAATTCTACACCTAAAACTCCTTAATAAAATGGAGTTGTTAAAATGAAAAATAGGACTTTGTAAGACATGACTATAATAAAAATCAAAGATTTTAAAACTAAATTAGACTTACTAGTTCAATTAGGTAAAGTAAGAACTAGCAAGTTTTTCAATTTAGTTCATATTTAATCGTTATAAATAAAAATTAGCTAGTTTATTACTTAATCGATCAATTTTTTCAAAACAATAATTATTAAAAACTATAACCTTATCTTCTTCAATTTCTTCTTTTATTTTTTATTTTTCAGACTCCATATCTAAACAAACTTCAACTTTTCACTGACTCTCATAGTTTTGTTTAATCTTGGAAACAATTTAGTCTCCATCTCTAATCAAACTCAACCTCTTCAATAGATATTCATTTTTCTTTAACCTATTCAATAACAAATAGAGAAGACGTAAGGATTAACCGATTAGGGGTATTTTATTTTCATTTTTTAGATATTCACTAATGTAAGGATTAGGGTCTTTCTATTTTTAAACTTTAATCTTCTTTTCTATCGATTTAATCTTTTTTCTTTTAAGATTTGGTTTGTTATTTTACATTGTGATTTATAATTCATTAAACTCTATTAAAGACATTGAGTTTGCTAGGTTGTGATTAAAGTTTCTAGGCATAGAAACAATGGTTTACTAAAGAAGAATTGGGGATTTTGTGGTTGATTATCTTCTTAAATCCTTTCATTTTAAATATATCCTTATTCATCCTAAAAGAGGAAGAAAAATTAGTATATAATATACTTTGTTGTTAGCTTCTGCAAAATTTTAATTAATGTGTATAAAAGTTTTTAGCTTTTATAAAACTCCAATTTGGTTGAGACTTGAAGAAGGCAAAGGTTTTGACTTTACCCCTTCATTTCCTAACCTTCTATGAAGTTTTTAAGGGAAAATTTGGTGTTGAAGAAAATCTATGCAAATGTCTAGTTATCCAGTTACCCACTAGTGGATAAAGACCCAGTCACCTATTACCCATCATATAATTAATAATTTATTAGTTTTTATCAAGAGAATGAGATGTATTTTGCTGTTAGCTTCCGCAAATTTTTTTTTTAATTAATGTGTAAAAGAGTTTTTTTAGCTTTTATAAAACTCCAATTTGGTTGAGGCTTAAAGAAGGCAAAGGTTTTGACTTTACCCCTTCATTTCCTAACCTTATATGAAGTTTTTAAGGGAAAATTTGGTGTTGAAGAAAATCTATGCAAATGTCTAGTTACCCAGTTACCCACTAATGGATAAAGACCCAGTCACCTATTACCCATCATATAATTAATAATTTATTAGTTTTTCTCAAGAGAATGAGATGTTATTTTGTATTTTATTAAGTTATTTTGCATACATATTTGAGCCTATTGTAGATTCTTGTCATGTCTCAAAATAATTTGATAATTGCAAATTTACTTGAAAAGACGTGTAAAGTGTAAACTGAGTAAAGATTTTCACATTTTTCACTCATTCACTTGATTAATATATTTTTGTATTTAGCAGTTATAAAGTATGTGATAGATGGTAATAGGTTAACATTTACAAATTATAAGTACAAATACTTTTGCTATTTCTTTGAAACCTCCACACAACACAATTATGTAAGCGAGCATCTTTATAAATGTTCTCAATTAGTATCTTGATTTCCTAAAATACCTCTGTAATGGTCATTTTAACCATGTCAGATTTAGGAATGCTTATAAAATACGTTAATTGATGAAACTAAATTATCTATTTTTTTCAGACTTATAAAAAAAGATATATAGTAAGTAAAAGCTTTCCATTCACTTACTTACATGTTTGGTTTTTAAGAACTTTCTTATTATCGCATTGTAGCATGAATGAAACTAAACTAGTTTATCAAATATAATGTATCTAAAAGGATAAGTATAAAAAAATATAAAAAAGGATAAGTATTTTCAACATTTTTTTTCTTATAATGACTATATTTTATAGTTGTGTATAAAACTTACGAACTTTTTCTCATATTTTCAAGTTAAAATTATAATGAAAAATATGCAATCATTAAAAAATATTTAATAAATATAACATCTTCTACTCATGATAAGCATAATCTATCAAGGAAATATTTTTCTTCTTCCTCAACATCTTATGGAAATATTCAATATAATTATATGTTTTGCAGTAGAATGTTAAAGAGGATGAACTTATAGAATGAAAGAACAACTTGCTAGTATTAAAGGTAATATTACTTCTTACAAATTAGTACCATTGATATATGTGAGAGGATTGGAAATTATTTGTAGTAATAAGTTAAAAAAACAAAAGTAAAAAGGCTCATAATGTAACATCCTGTTACCCATGTTGAGGCTAGAATAGTAAAAATCAGAGATTATTAAGAAATTAAAAATGCATTTTATGCTCATGCATTATATGATATGCCCATACTCTTGAATATTGAATTTTTTCATATGAAAATAATTGTACATTCAATCATAGACATTCCGGGTATAATTGACTTATAATTGAATTGTGAATGTGATTTTGTTCAAAATAGATTTGGAGAGTGTATTTAGTAATTTAGAATTTTTGGAGAATTTTAGAAAAAAATTGCAAAAAATTTTGGATAATTTTGGACTAGGAAAAATGTCAAGTGGTAAGATAATTGATAAATAGTAGTAGAATTAAGAGTCAAATGGCAGTGAAAAATTTTTATTAATGACTTTGGGATTTAATGATATTTTTCATCGAAAATTGGAGACAATTGGAGTAGAAATTGAAGTTAAATAGACTAATTATTAAAAAAGGTCCAAATGGGACCATACGAGAGTGACAAGTGGCAGTGACATATGTCACTACCACTCCCCTCTTGACTTACACGAAAATTAACAAAAGAAAGACCAATTAATTATGTCTTTCACTTATTTTCTCTTCTTCTCTTCGTAACTTCCTTCTTCACTCTCACCTTTCACAATTTTGAATCTCCAAGCCTTTATTAACACTAAGGCTTGCTTTCATCTTTCACTCATCACTCCCATCTTGTTCTCTTCTTCATTTGTCACTAAAGAACCTAACCCTACCACCTTTAGAAGATAAAGGTCGTATAATGCTTGGGAAGTTAGGGTTTATTGTTGTGTTTGAAGACATTGAAGAGAAATCAAGTAAGTGATGCTTTAATCTTCATGGGTTAGTGCAAATGGGACATTATGATGAGTAATTTAAGGTTTTGTTTTGAATATGAAATTCCTTAGGTAATTTCGTGGGTGTTTGATTTATTAAGAGATTTTGGTCAAAACAATTGAAATTAGTGAGCTAACATTATTCACGACTTAATAATGTGGGTGAATGAAGAGGTAATAGAATTATGTTTTACTTTGGTGTTGTTAAGTGGTGTATGAAAGTATAAAAATTTGATGAATGAATGAATGAATTTCTTCCTTGTTTTCTATTGATGATGGGTTAGAGCTAGCATGATCATAAAAATGGGGTTGGAAGAGTGATGATTTATTGATAATTGATAAGTTGTTGTTGAAATGATTTTTTTTGAGATAGAAAGGTCATTATAATGAATGTGTATATGATGTGCTTTGTTTTTGTTGCATATGATCAAGCATGGACTTTGAATTGTGTATAGATAATATTGAACTGTAATTGGGGTATAAATGAAGAGGAAATGATGATGATGTAAGTTAGAAAAAATAGACTAAGCAAAATAGATGAATTAGGATGAAGTGTGCTAGAAATAGGTTAGATGTAGTGTTTCTATAGAACATGCATCTGTAATTTAGATATATCTTGATCTACGGATATCCAAATAGGATGATTGTTGATTTATAATAAACTAGAGACGAATAGTTACAATTGTCATGAAGAAATTGAGTATGAATTCTGTCTCTAAGAGTTTTGAAATTTGTCTTGAAGTTGAGTTTCGGATTATGTTTCTGTTTCTAAATAGTATGCAGTAAATTATATATAACTTTCAAAATCCTGAACCAAACTGTATGAACTTCTTAGATTATTTCTCAGTTTGATATCTGAATAGAAGTATGTGTGTTTAGTCTATCTCTCTTTTCCCTGAAAATTGGAGTCTTATAGTGTTATATTTTTGTCTTGGTATAGGACAAGTATGCTCTACACTCATCTCGTTTGAGGATCTTATGTATCAGATCATCTTATTACTACAGTTTAGGACTGTTTAGAACTTAAGACATAGATGAAAAATTGTTTAGAAGAAGAATTTGCCTAAAAATCTCATTTTCTAGGTTTAAAATGGAAGTGAAGTTTGGATAATAATAAAAGAAAGAAGAAGAAGTGCAGTGGTTCAGAAGCAAGTCGCGATCGCGACGCGTCTTGACCTCGACTCTACTGGGAGAACGCGGAAGTTGCGATGATTTACGGCAGTCGCAATCGCGACCCGAGGGTTGTTATGCGGGTGATATTTTTATTGAACATGTGTTGGTATTTTAATGATATCTTGAGCTATAGATGTCTAAATGAGGTGATTCTTGATTTAGATTAAATTAGAGACATAATTCTAAAACTTTGTTGAAAAATTCTAAGTTTAATTCTATCTTTAAGACTTTAAAAATCCGGTGTAAAATTGATTCTTGATTAAGGTTGTAGTACTACCCGAGACAGAAATTATTTCTTGATGTTATCATAAAAACTGAATGGATATAGGCCGAATCAGACAAAGGTATCTTCAAAAAAGTTGTATTCCATTCTTTTATCTTTCAATTGGTATTAATTTTGTAATTTTTATATATCTGAGTTGAAAGTTATGAGTTTTACAATTTGAGGGTATGATCATGAACTAGTCAAAAGTTCAATTATACATAGTCTGTGGTATTGTGAGCATAACTCATAAGATACTGAACCAAATTGAATGATCTTAGTGTCATTAGAAACTTAAGATATAGATAAACAATTCTATAGAAGAAAGTACCCTTGAATTACTTCATTTTCATTATTAGATTGATCATGGAATGTTGACCCGAAAGTGTGTCTTACGAAAAATCTGAATTGAAGAAATGAGTTATGAATTTTAATTTTTATGGTTTTATTGAGGTATAAACTATAAGTATAAATGATACTTATGTGAGTTTGAAAATATGTATGATTATGTGATGAGAATAATGGAAAGATACTCAGGATTATCATGAATATGCATTGTACATATTTCATATACATACATGTGCATAAATGATACTTATAACTGTGCTAAAGTGTGATGTGTGTATATTGCTTATTTTAGAAGAGCAATTGGAACGTCAACATCCACACGTTGTCAAAACTTCAAGGCAATTGCTTCGGAAACAAGCGGTGAGTAACCTAGATGGTCTCACTCAATTATTGTTGTGTTAAATTCTGTTTTGAATGTGTAATGTTGTGTACTAAAATCCGGACACGAAGGTTCGATGATTGTGATGTATGGATGAGATATTGAAGTGCTACTTGTATGTGAATGGGAAGAACTAATTATTTCTTGAATTGATTAATTGATTATGAGACGCATTCCATACATGAATGCATTATCAGATAATGAGAGTTGTGACCTGAGTAGCCACCGAAAACAAGCTCAAAGCTCTGAATGTGATTAAGAGCCAAAGGCTCACTGTGTATAAATGAGCCCGGTATCCACAACAGATATGGGATAGTTTAGGAACTCGGTCACAACAACATAATAATTAGTAAAGAGTCACATGTGCATTTCATATACATTTTTATTACGTATGTTTGATTGATTGAAATGCAATTTTCTTACTCTTAAATGAAAATGTGATATGTGATATTATATGGAAAAGTAAATGCATTGATGTGAATTATCTGTTATGTGAAATGATATGCTGCATAAATTGAGTGAATCATCGATGATGATTACCTCATCTAAGTTCACAAAACTCACCCAAAATTTGCATGTTGGCATTTCAGGACCGAGAGAGGATTCGAGCTACTGAGAGACCGTACAAAAAGCTTAATTCTTGTACTTTTGTGAAGAAGATATGGCCTAAAGGCCAGTCAGTTGGACTGAAGGATTTAGTTAGATCTTTTGTATTTTCTCTTTCATGTAGTATATTTTGTATTAGGATATGATGATATACATGTACAGATTTTTGAAAGCTACAAAGTATGTACATTCAGATTTATGAAATGAAAAGAGAAAATTTGTTTTCAAAATTTGGTGGCCTTTTTGTATGATAGTAGATGCCATAATTAAGTGGGATAAATTGGCATGTTATAAAGTGCAAATGTGATAGTTAACACGCCGTTGTTATAGGGTATGTACTAGAATATCATAAGGGTGTTCTGGTATATACCTTATAGCAATGGGGGTGTTACACATAATATATCTTTTGGAGATGAGGAAGCATAATAAGTATTAGATAAAGGAAAAAAGAAGGTTGTTATTAACATAGATTTTTAGTTTTCCTATAAGAAATAATCCTAATTCTTAACCTAGTTTAAAAGTGTCTTGGTTGATAAGGATATTATTTTCCAATTAAAATGAGCTTAGGCTAAATGGTTCTATCATTCATCGATTCATTTAAATACTTTCAATTTACCCTATTTTTAAAAAGCAGTTGATGCTACAATAATAATAGATCTAGAATTTAAGGTCTTTTCTTATTATAAGATTATGTGTCTTTGTTTTAAGATTTAAAAAAAGGAATTTTAATTTATTGAGAATACATATAAGTCTAATTAGGAATCAACATAATGCACTATTATAACAAATGAGTTGATTAATCAAAGACAAAGAAATTTGATTAATTTTTTGGTTTATTATATATTGAAACAACTTTTATCAAGTTTATTGATGCATCTGATATGGTAAAAAATGCTTATGCTTTATTTGAATTATTTTTTGAAACTGTCAAGTGTGTTAAAACAAAAAACATTATGCACTTTATTACAGATAATGTAGCTAACTATATATCAGTTGGGTATTTGTACATTTAAAGTATAGACATATTTATTGGTCTTTATATGCTCCTCATTATTTAAATCCCATTTTAAAAGATATTGGTTGTAGAGACCATATTCTTAATCTTGCTTAACATGCATCTAAGATCACATTTTTTGTGTATAATCATATTATATTTTTGTCTTGGTTAAGAAAGTAAGAAGAATGAGTTGAGATTAAGTGTTTTACTGCTACTAGATTTGAAACTACATTTATTACTTTGAAAAGTATTTATGATCATAAACAACTACTTTAAATTTTAGTTGTAAGTAAAAAAATTTCAAGTTATAAGTTATCAAAGAGTGTGAAGCAAAAAGAAGTTGATGATATTATTATGGATAATAAAATTTCGAATGCATGCTTTATCATTGTGAATATTGTGGCTCCACTTGTAATGTTATTAAGGATTGTTGAAGTAGATGAGAAGCCATCTTTAGAGTATATATATGATTGTATATATAGAGTCCAAAAATAATTATGAGTCTTTCTAAAGGGAAGGAGAAACTATTCAACCTTACACAGATATTCTTGACTGGGATAAGTATTTTACTCAAAGAATCCACTTAGTAACTTATTTTCTCAATCTTTATTGCTTCTATCGTAAAGATGCAACTACAAATGATATTATAAGTGATCTCCTTGATGTGATTGAATGCAAAGGATTTTTCTCTATTCATAAGGAATCAAAGACAATAAATAAAAATAAATTGTATTGTGAAGGTTTAGCAAATTTTGCTAGATCATATGTAATGAGAACTTATAATGAAAAAAAATGCAACCTAGTAAGTTTCATACTTTTAGTTCATCCTCTCGTATAATAATATATATATATATTCATACTATTAATTTAAAATACAAATTGGTGGTGGAGATTATTTGGTAAAAGTGCTTTAATGCTAAGAAAACTCACTATTAGACTACTCCGTCAAACAACTTTGGTTTAGGTTGTGTACATAATTAGAGCATTTTTTAACGTATTCAAATAAAGAAACAAAATTGTTTAGAACATTAAAGACTCATTTACCTTATTTATGTTACTTATAATCCAACTCTTCACCTCTGCCTCTGCATTTTTTAGATAATCAGTCCTCTTTACTACATTTATGTTACCTTTGCCCAAGTGTCCTGGCCCTACTGCCCTTGGACTCTCCTTGTGTTTGCCTGTCCTCCTGTTTCTCTTTCATGGCTCCATCCTCTTCCCAATTACTGGTAAGATTTCTTTGGTGACACTATTTTCTATATTTTTTTGAGAATATAGCTTCTTTCTTCTGTTGTGAAAATGTTGCAATTCATCCTTCAAGTTTGATAGTCATCTTAGGCAGTACATAGTGCTAGGAAAAATCATAAAATAATTCTCTAACTACCCATTACTAGGACTTGCCAGATATATGGGTTTAGTTAGATTGGTTAACTTTGGAAAGACTAATAAGGTCCTTTGCATCAACTATTCTTTTAATTAGGGGACGAGCATATTCCCATTGTAATGTAAATGGTCACCCAAGTTTTTCGTGATTGGTAGGCTCAGGAAGGTGAGTTTCTTAGTTTCTCTCTCTCTCTCTAGCTACTTAAGTACCATATAAGAACACAAAGTTCCTCCAAGGAATTGCTTAAAAGTAAGTTGATTGCTAAGCTCATGAACAATATTGATCTTATTATACTATGGTATAGTATATTCAAAATTTATCACCTCTAATTATATTCCACCATCTTCTTGCTTTCAAGTAGCCCCTTATTTAATAGAGGAGATAAGTGTAGATGTCTATTGCATGCATTTTGGTGTAATAGCTACCTTTTGTTTTTTTTTTTTCCATTCTCAAGTGTGCAGAACATAACGCATGTTGAAACAAAAGCAGAAGTAAGCCATAGCATTTGAGAAAATATGGCTAATGTGAAGTACTAATCGAAAATGTTATAATGAGGAAGGACAGGCATGTTGAGTTTTCCTTTTTTTATGAGAAAAGATCATCTATACCTTTTATTTTCCTTTTATAGCTTTCATAAATAGAATATTACAAACAGACAAATTGTACCCAAACAAGTAAATGCATATTAGAAAAACAAAGATGAAAATTTATAAATAAGATAAGCATTAAGGATCTACTTTGTTTGTAACTGATGCATTTAAAAATCCAAATTAGCATTTGGGAAATTCTTCCTGTTATCCTTCAAATTTTTATGTCTAATGGGAGTTTTAAGTTTTGATATAAAAATTTATTATAGATAAGGGAAGCTACCTTTTATAGTAAAGCAAGTGCAAATATTACAAATGTTACAAAATTTAGATGGACCTTGCATGAGTATTCTTGAGAACTATAAAAGATCTTCTAAGATTCTATTGCATAATTTCAATGGATTCAAATATAAATTCGTCCCTTTGTCATTGCCCTTGAGTATATGTTGAAGACTATAACAATAATAATAATATCTCAGTATAATTCTTATTGAGACACGAGATCTAAGGAAGTCCAGAAGTACAAAATCTTTTTCTTAACTAATAGAGAGACTATTTCATGTGCTAGAGACTACTTTGTATTATTGAAAACTAAATTGAATACATTGGTCTTGTTAGCTATCCATCAGTAATTTATAGTTTCTGATTAAATAGATGTTGAGATTGGTTTGTTTCTTATATCCATCTTCTTACTTGTATCCTTGTAAGAGTTGATTATTTTAATTTTAATTTCATTTAAATTTTTAAAAAATAATTGAATCAAGTCTTTACGATGGGCTAGTGCTTTGCATGTTCTCTAAATTTTACGTCATCTCTAATGTTAATCCAATCCTTATTCATGCATTAAATGTAGTTAATAAGATTGACGTTTTCAACTTGATGAAAGGTTCTGAAAATGCAATCTTTTAGCATAAGAAGCGTTATAAAATAATAGATACACCAGATAAGTAACATTATTTCTTTAAAAGGGAGCAAAACTCTTTTCATTACTGATTTGTTACGATAACATGGGATTAGATTGAACTTCCAGACCAACTGATTTTAGAAAAAGCGGATAAATTAACCTAATATCAGAGAAAGAAAATAGATAGTTAGAACAAATCATTGAACATGGATCTGGTCAGAAAACTCTTCAATTGGCTCTGTATCTAAGGTAGCAATGTCATTAGTTAGTTTTTTTAACTAAAAAACAAAGAGGCCCTAGCTAGGCATTCATTTGTCCTCCTCCCAGATAAGTATAAAGATGTTCAATGATAGAGAATGAATCTGGGTGCTTGCATTGGAAGATTAACATTCCTTCTCAAGCTTCCTGGAAACATGCTTTCTTTTTACTATTGGTAATAGAGGATCTACACTCTTATGGCTGGACAAATGGCATCCTAAGGACTACCGTCTTGATGTGTATTCTAGCCGGTTATCTTGAGATGCAAGAATTATAATTCACAGTCCACCATTAAAACTTCCCTTTCCATGAATTAGGCTAAGAAAGCGACGAAGGGGCCTATTGAAAGCCTCCTTCAACTGCCCTGTTTCAGACAATTCGCCAGACCCGACATATTACAGGCAGTTTGAGAACAGCTTGCCTTTGTTTGTACAATTACAAAGTTGCTAATAATTGAATCTCGGACCCACGTGCCAAAAATCAGCAACAGCAACACAGACCCTGTCCTAGAGTCTTGATTGCCAGGATTTGATGCACAATAACCCACTTCACGTAAGCTCCACTTGGCGAATAGGATTGAATTGTCTTCTGCGACTATCGAAATGAAAAATGCACTTCTAAAGGAGAAGGCAGGAGGTCCATGAGTATCCAACAACTTGGAAGGCGACGGGAAGGTGGGAAAGTGACTTCTTGTACGGACCCCATTCTTCTGAGCATCAAATCCCAATTAGAAACGTGTCCCTATCTTATAGGGTACAGGGAGATAAAGAGAGAGGCCTGTGGCTTTCTTTCGCCATTCCAGGAAATTTCTCCTTATTTTTCCTGAAAAGTCACCGCTTTTTTTTTTAATCAAAAGAGGTAGGAGGAAGGAGGAGGCCCATGTCACGTGGATGGCACGTTGAGTGAGCCCCCGCAGGGTGGACATTCTCCTATCCTAGTCCTGCTCATGGGATTTATTGCGGGGATTTTGGGTTGGGGCAAAATCTCTTGTGGTCCGACAAATTTAATATCCCAATAACTTCTTTTATTACAACTTTCGGTTATCCAATATTCAGATATGATCTTAATTATGTTCACATCTTACGAGCAAGTTGACGACTTAACGAGTTGAACTGTATTTAAAGCATTTGCGGTTATCAAATTTAAAAATCTTTTAAATTACATTTAAAATAATAGATATTGCACAAGGTTTTACTTGAAGAGAGTTAACGAATTGGAAAAAGGCAATTACTTTTAATTAGAATATATCTTAGATTCTTAAAATAAATGTTTTAGGTACTCAATATGGCAAAGGTCACTTGTATTTTGCCATTTATAAGATTACATACACTAAATATGGGATAGTTCCCTTGTATTACATAAACACCAACTCTAATGCACGCATGAATTAACTAAGCTATGCTTAAAACTTATTCATAAATAATGACCTTGTTAATATGTCGGTTGAATTTTTTGAAATGTGAACCTATTCCAAAAGGATCTATAAAGATAGCAAAATAATTTGAACCTAACCCAGCCTGATATAACTTAATCCGAAGTCAACAAACTTAGCCCAAGTTGACAAGGCTTTAGGTCAAGCTCAAGCTTTTATTTATAAAAATTTTTGAATTTTAGGTCGGATTCATGTGTGAGCTTAACAGTCTGACCCGTTGGACTTGAACCCTAACTAAAACTAAAATAATGTTGTTTTATCGTTAGACAAAACTATATCATTTATGACAAGGAGTTCAAAGTCCGACTAATCAAATTTAATCCTAAAAGAGATTTTTAATTAAGACAAAGACCCAAATACATTATTTATAAAATCATCTTCTCCTCCTTGTTTTTTGGTTCCTAATTCCCATATTGAAAGTGAAAAGAAAAGTTAGAAGAAGGTGATTATAAATAAAGCATTTGAGTCTTTGTCTGAATCACACATCTTCCAAAGAGTTTGAGTTTTGGGCTTGACTTGCCTAATTAAGCTTTAGAACATTTAATATATTTTTTAAAATAGTTAAGCTTTTGGGCTTGAGCGGGTTTCAATAGACTTTAGACCATTTGATATTTTTCTAAAAAGGTTGGAGTTTTAGGCCTAACTCAACCTAATTAGACTTGACTCAGTTTGATTGGGCTTTATTCTAATTAAAGCCTAATTAGGCTTAAAATTAGTTCAAGTTGACTAGACTCAATTAGGCTTTCGACTGAGCACGGGCTTTAAAAAAATTTCAAGCTAGACTTAGATCATAGGTGACCCAAGCTTGGCTCGGTCAATTTCCATTCCTAATGATCTATCTAGATGCGTTCAACTCCCTAGTTGTTATGAAATCTCACTTTATCTACCAAAGCACCTTCCCATTTATCCTTCTCATGATTATCTATAGCCTCCTAAAAAGAAGTTGGATCCAAGGATGAAAAGAATGGATTAACCAGGCCTAAAGTAAACAGGTTAAGTTTGAGATGCCTCAATCTCAAGCTTGTGAGAGTCGATTCGGGTTAGCCCAATCAAACAAATTAAGCCAATTTAAACAAAACGACGTTGTTTTATTTAATAATGTCAAAATTACCTTATTTTAACCTTGGTTAGATCGAATCCTGAACTGCTCAAACTTTGTGTCGAGTTTTGGCCAAAAAAAATTGAGTTAGGCTAGCCCTAGTTAGATCTCCATTGCTAATGGTAAGAGCATATGACTAATTTTTCCCCACCATATTTATTTAGCTACTTGATAATAGGTGTTGCTTTATTCATGTTTATATTATATTGATGCTCTTCTCTTGACATTATTTTTCTATCTCCTAAACTAAATACTACTTTTTGCTAAATTTGGAGCATCTTATCTATATGTTTGTGTCAAAGTATATTGCTCCTCAAACACCAAATCCTTAAATATTACCCCAGGCTTTTCATAAAGTGCATGAACATTATAAAAAATCTAACTTTCAATGTTGAACCCTTCAGTAAGCTCCCCTTATAAAGTTTTATCATCCCTTGCTCACTAAAATGACCCAGTTGCATATGTTATAATGAAATATTATTTTCTTCTGAATCTACTACTACAAGCTGCAGCTTATTCACCTACAATCATTCTTCTTATCAGTTTGTAGACGTTTCTCATCAATCCTAGCCTTATCATCACAATGATCACATGGTTTACCATTTTAATGCTTTATTTATTGATTTTAATAACTAAAACCATTTTTATGTAAGGTACCCTTCAAGTTCTTCCTCAAATCTAGTATATGTCGAACATCATTTAACATCATAATGACACTATAAAACATCTTGGTCTTGACCTATCCTACTTTAACAATTTTATGAGCTTTATCATCCTATAACTGGATAGTGTCAAAGTTACTTGATGCTTATGTCACAAATCAATCCATGTTTGGTGTCATATAATGTGAGCATTCTGTATTCAGCATCTATAAGTCCTAAATTTGACTGTTTAAATTAAAAAACATGACTCTATCACTACAATATGAGCCTGACTCTTCACTATATTAGCAGACTTTAACAAATGAATTGTTTTTTTCTTCACTTTTCTCCTCATTTTTATGATAGTCCCTCCTGATTGTCTAATTTGCTCACATTTATAGCATCAAACTACCTTTTACTTTTGATTTTTGACCTATATGTTACTTATGAGAGATTTCAACATATATTGACTCTCCAACTTCTTCCATATCTTCGTAGGCAATACAATATCCATAACGTGCTATATAAACTTGTATGCTAGAAATAATTATATGATTATAGCTACTAATCCTATAACTCTTACCAATCGAATGCATTTATACCTTTTAGCTTATTTTTTCATAACCCCTTCAATATGCCTTACAACACTACGAATCATTCACTCTCTATTGCATAGTCAGAATTTCTAGTTCTATTAAACTTTCCCACTTCAAACCTTCCAAATAAAGTTATTTTTAGCCTTAACACTACTCTGATATCACTCGTTGAGAAAGTATGTGCACTAACAATATAAAAGAATGAAAAAATATAAGATTTTAATGAGGTCTGACCAAATTTATGTGCCTACATCCTCGACAGCCTAAGAGCAATAGTTTTCACTATTTAATTGAATTCTTTTCTTATCTTTTTAGGTTTGTAATTAGTATATTCATATGTAAACTCTAACAAGTACAATGTTACATAACTTACACCTTTCCAAATCCAATATAATTTTAAAATGCCTCTAATAAGTCCCACAATCCTTCCGAAAATTGAAATCTACTAAAAAAGTGCTTCCAAATAAGGAAACTCGTTATGACCATGGTTGTGTTCCAGATTGAATAACTTGCTATTTCTGTCTGAACATGTACACAAGCTCTAACATACCTATATTCTAACTCATATCTTTACCTCAGCTTTCTAAAGAAGAGTACAGATTGCCTTACGATCATGTGTTAGACTGCATTTTCCCAAAGACTTTTAAAAAGCATTTATGCCTTTTCCCAAAGACTTTTGAAAAACATTTATGTTCTTTTTAAAACAATCCAAAATTCTATGTCCATATATATAAGCCATACACGATAGTTTCTTTAAGAAAATACATAAGCTACTAAATTAATATTTGTATCTCTTTACTTAGTTCAATACTGCACTTACAAATTAGTTTGATTTTATCAATTGATCATTCAAATCTACAAGTACATGTAATCGAATATAGTAAATTTAAACTTGGAGTGTTCCAAATTTTCATTCCATTAAATACTAATTCAATTACTAAGTTTATGTGAAATTAAATTAAACAAAATTTTATAAAAAGTAACTAAATTTCTAAACTAACTAAAGTGAGGTGATAAACTATACTTGGTTAAATTTGTTATAGTATGACTTATGGCACCCCGTTGGCCCTTTACATCTTCTCACAAATGCCAAAACTTTGATGTATTGATGCAACACCCCACTCCCTCCGGACCCGAACCCGATATCGACAGTCCTAATTTCTCTGATTAATCTCTCGTGTACCCGTTTGTATAATTCAACCCGTTATCTGGAGACGGGATGTTACAATTGAAGCCATGCTTCTTCCAAAGTTAAAATCTTCATTAGCAATAACTCATAGTCATTATCTCAACTTTATTGTTGTCTTACTCTATCATCACCAATTCAATGCCTAACTATCAACCTACCTCATGCAAGGAAGAAAAGATAATATGGTTGAAACATAATTTAGGTTGCTTCACCAATAGCTTTTGTATTGAAAGCTTTAAAGAAGCTATTCCTAAAAGGCCTTGGGCTCATCTAGTATTATCTCTCCCTAACTTGGCCAAGGTTTCCCTTATCCTTTGGCTAGCCATTAAGGAGTGTCTTAATACTAAAGACAAGCTATACTTTAGTTCATTTAATAGTCAAGCTTATCTCCTTTTTAACATTCATTTGAGAACATAGACTATATATTTTTTAAGAGCAATTTTGTCATGGCCACCTGGTCACTAATGATTCAACTTTGCAACTTGTAATGTGATACTATTAGTTAGAGACAAATCATAACATAGGCTTGTACCATTAAGCTTAAATCTAAGGAAGATACAAGTGTTTTTCAAGTTGCCTTTAGTTACTTACTTTATGCAATTTATAAGGAAAGAAATAATAAAATTTTATCCAATACAGATAATGATTCCCAATCCTTCATAAAGAATATCATATACTATATTAGATAAGTGATGTTTTTTTTTAAGATCTCCATATCAAAGATCAACCAAAACATGATAAGGAACTAGTTCATTTAAGATGCAGGATTCTCAGCTTATGTAGAACTTATTTTAGAGCTTTTCCTAAATAGTGGTTGGCTCTTAAATTCTCATCACATATGTTGACTGGTCTTCTTCTTCATTTGTGCCTCTAGCATTCTAAGCCTTCTAGTTTGTAAAAGCTCCTTATTATTGTTTCCTTAAGTCTCTTGCTTAACATTGTTTTTATATTAATTTCTTTTTTCCATTTTTCAAAAAAAAGGTCAATAAATATAAAAAGAAATAAATATAAATAAAATGTTAAGGCTTTAGCATTCAATTATAAGGAATTCCAACTTTCAAGTAAAATTAGCTATCAAGGTTAAATAATAATTTAGCTAAGATATATATGTCCTTTCTCACTATTATATTGGTATATCTAATTAAACAATTACCACCTACAGATTAATAATTAATCTAATAAAATTTATTTAAAACAGTTAATATATAGTGATCATAATATTTTAGGATATCTTTATCACTAAAACAATAGTGTTTATTCTTTGACTACATGGAATATGTTTCTCCTTTCAGTAGTTTATTTAATCTCCTAAGATTGATATATGATTGCCAAGCATAAATTTAATAATCAAGCTCAAAGAGAATAAATTTAGCCTAAGCAGTAACTAATGATGCATATATAGTTGAAAGATCTAACGTAATACATGCCTAACCCTAACTAAGGATTTAGTTGCTAAATATAATGTAGTTAAAAAAATAAAATAATCCCTACCTTTCTCGTCATTTCCAATGTTTTGCCCTACTACCAACGTGATACTTAGTCTTCAAGCATCCATCTATAACAATGATTGGTCCTAACTTGTTCCACCCTTTTTCATTGCATTGAAACATACATACATTTTTTTAAACACTAGTTTATTTCCCTTTTTAATCTTTTTAAGTTGTATCTCAATAATGGATCCTAAATTTCTATCTTTTATCTCAGTGATATAACCATTCAACTTTATATACTCATTATTTCCTTTACCTTTTCTTTCAATAATTTCCTTCTAGAAAATTTACACGTGCTTGATTCAATAAACAAATTGAATTTCTTTATGTATTTTTTAACCATCTTTCTAACTTTGATGTTTAGTTTGTCAATGATTTTTTTCCCTTAAACCTCAGATGTATGCTGAAGTTACTAGATGGGGCCGATTTATTGGGTTACACCTATGCTCTGAATTGTATGTTTCCATTTTCAAGAACCTATCATTTCTATCAAACGATGCATATAATTCAAATGGACAACCAAGAAAGCAATTATACCTAATTATTTTTCACTCTTTATTTTTCAATCTCAAATCAAAGCCTATTGTAGTTGCCTAGTCAACTGCTACATCTTTAAAATGTTTGACATTGCAAATACTACTCCTAAAACCCAATTTGATTCGTCTGTATAAGGAATATGCCTTTTCATTTAACTAAGCCTTCTCAAAGCAACATCGAGCTCTTCTGCACTAGGATACTCCTTACTGGACAGGAAATTTTCAAGTTTTGATGAATCTACATACATTTCATGATAAGCTTTAACATTAATATAAACTCTAAATTTATAACTTCCTCATGAATTTTTCTTTTTTGCTCATATTACATATCATCTATATATGAATCTTCCTTATGTTACTTATCATTAATATCATCATGTTACTCATCATTTCCTTATTTATCTCCATCTTCCTCATCACCTGTTTCCCCCATCTCTATATACATTTGTATTGGTTTCTACATTTACATTGTCTTCTATCCTTGCCTTTACGCAATATGCATTTGCATCTCCATCTTCATCTTCCTCTTCACTAGTTTCCCCTACATCTCCATCCCTAGATATATAGACACTTACATCTACATATGCATTTGTATTAGTTTTTGCATTTGTCTCTCCACTTGCATTAACATTGGTATCTAGCCTTTCCTTTATTCCTTTTGAATTTGCATTTCCATTTACATTTGTATCTACATTTACATTTGCATACAAAACCTCATTCATAAAATTTATGCCATCAATATGGTCACTTAAAATGACAATATCCATCTGTTCATGCCAAATTTCATGCCAATTTAACATTAGTAGTACCTTCGATAAATCATCCACATGCTCTAAGTACACATTTGTAATATTACGTACCTCTAACAAGTTACTCAAATTTAGTGCAATTTGGTTGGACTCTAGTTTCCCCAAACTATCAACTTAGGTCATACCAAAAAATTAACTACCAAGCACTTACTATATTATTATAGCCAAATAAAATCCATGGCTCACAAACTTCTCTAAGGATAATATAGTCTAAGTCCACATTTTAATATATTTTTAGGTTGGGATCATTACAGTGAATAATGTTTCCTTATGTGAAATTCCTATCTCCGAATAACCTAATGTTACTTTTAAATTAATTGCCATTTTACAAGGCATAAAACAAATTTTGTAAAGAATTGAAACCAAAAGTACATATAACAAATTTTGTAAAGAATTGACTTCCAATGGATTAAAGAAATTAGGAATTTAGGTTAAGGCAATTAAGGTTTGATCCCCACCCTAGGATTTTTAAGATTTTAGAGTTTTCTTCAACACTGATTAGTTATGAATCAAATAAAATAAAACCTAATTATGATGAATTATTTCTAAATAATTTTTAATTATAACTAACCAATTTTATTATATTTAAAAATAACTTAAATTCCAACTTAGACACTATATCAATATGTAAGCATGCCATGTAAGAGAATAAAATGAAAAATTAACATATATTTGTCAAAAAATTAATGGGTCAATGTTAAAGAACTAATGTTTTATACTTTAAAACATTATGGGTTCTTGTGATCCATCCAATAATGTTAAGGAAACAATATGTATAATAGATAACGACAAGGACAAGTTGAACCTTTTAAAAAATCTTAGAGGACAAATCATACCTTTTGCTAAATGCATCTATTCATAAAAACTTGGGACTCACAAACTCATACTTATCTTTTTTCTAAGTTTATTTTTATTGCATATATTAAAATAAATAAAGACTTCACTATTTTCTAATAATTTGCTATTCACTAAAATGTGTTTATAAAAAAAACACATCATAACATTAACAATAGATTGTTCATAAATGTTCCAATTCATTCTTTAATATGTTATTGATAAAAATAAAATCATTCCTTATTCCTTTTCATATAGTAGTTTCAATGTGTTATACATATACTAGCCAACTATTCACTAATCCACCCCTGTTAGAAAATGTTGGAAACACTCATCATTTTGTTACAACTGCAAAAAATGCCTTAGCATTGATTCAGGATGAGTTAACTAAACAACCACATTATAGGATACTTGAAGCAAAAGAAATACAAACTTCTCTTTGTGATACAAAGATCAATAGTTGAATGGCTAAAAGGTGGAGATAGAGGTTCCACATTTTTCAAAAATTTGTAATTGCTAAGAAGGCTATAAATAGAATTTTCTGCATATTGGTCAGCAAACAAAGCATAATAACTTAAGAGAAGCTAAAATAAAAGGATTTTAATTATTTCTCTAGCTATATAAACTCCCTCACCTATGCACACTCCTTAGTTAATATGCTGGAAAACATTTTATATGGTGGTATAACTTCAAAAGAAGCTACATTACTCTCTAAATAGGTTATCAGACAAGATACTGATCAAGTTACCAGATTGATGAATCCTTACAAAGCTCATGGACCTAATAAGTTCAATACGCTCTTCTTAACTCAAACCTGGCCTTTCCTAAAGAACATGGTACAAGATGTTATCCTAGAATTCTTTGAGAAAAAGAAGTTACTTAAGGAAATCAATAGCATTTTCATCACATTAATTCCCAAAGGTGGTGAACAAAAAAAAATTTGGTTACTTCAGACCAATAGCATATTGCAATTCACTTTACAAGATTTTTTTATAAAATCCTAGCAGAAAGGTTGAAGCAAGTCTTAATTAATCAAGTGGATAGTGCTTGTGGTGCTTATCTACTTAGTAGAGAAATGGAAGACAATATTTCACTTATGCGGGAGCTTGTAAAGGGATATTCCAAGAAGAATGGTGGGAAAAATAACATAATTTGAAAAGGGTATATGTCAATGTTGATTGAAATTTTCTTGGCAACATTATGAAAGCACTGAAGTTCCCAGAATGTTTCATTGATTGGATAACCATCTATTTCAACACTCCATCATTCAACATCCTCATCAATGGAGAACCTTCTGCCCCCTTCTATTAGCACAAAATGCATTAGAAAAGGTGATCCTTCTTCATATTACCTATTTGCTATTGTAATGGAAGTTTTTAATATACTTTTGAAAAGGATTGTAAAGAGAACCAAACATTTCAAAAACCACTCCAAGTGTAAGAAATCGACATCACCAACCTGATGATCTAGTCATACTCACTAGAGTCGATAGAACTTCCCTTGCTACTATTATGAAGATCATCAAGATATTATCTAGATTGTCTGGTCTTCAAGTTACCATGGAAAAATGCTCCTTTTGTTTTTCAAAAAGTGTTAAGATTCAAAGAATCACCATTAAACACATTACTTGTTTCAAAGAAATGTCTTTACCATTCACATATCTTGGAATTCTAATAATTTCTTCCAGATTGAGCTATGGGAGTTTTATACCTCTAATGTGCAAAATACAAGATAGAATCATAGGATGGAGTATGAAAGCTCTCTCTAGCTGGCAGAGCCCAATCAATCATGATTGTCTTATCTTCTATCAATATTCACCAAGCTACTCATGATCTTGTCATTCCAATACTTGTGATTAAAACAATTGATAAGTTGCTCTGGAGATTTCTTTGGTTTGGCACAAGGGAATAGGACTACAAGGTTGACTTCAATGTTTTGAAGTATTCAGATCTATGAAGTGTGGTGGTTTAAACATAATTCCCTTGAAAACTTTGAATTCGTACATGCTTGTTAAAAGACTGTGGAGACTTATTGATGTTGAAAAATTACTGTGGTGTAAATCGGTTTGTGAATATTACATTAATAACAAAAGTATATGGGAAACTGATTTATCTTCTCTGAAGGAGGTTCTCAAATTAAGAATAATAATCAGACCTCACACTAGAAAGAAAATTGGAAATGGAGAAAGCACATTATTTTGGCATGATAATTAAATGTGAGGTTGTCCTCTCAATAGCAGAGCTGAACTTTAAGATCTAAAAAACAGCATTCCAATCAATCAGAATCTTGCCAAGGCCATAGATTTGAAGAATGAGATAATGCTCAGACTAAGTAATAGCAATATCAGAGGGAGATGGACAGGTTGGTTCTGAATGACAACCTGAATGACAGGAATTGGCGGTGTCTTGATCCTAATGGTAATTTCAATAATACAACAAGCACAAAACTATTCCAGTAGAATTTTTTGCAAGTCACTTAGCATAAAATGGTTAGTGCAAACATAATCTACCTAGAGTTGCCACAACTTTACGAAGAGCTGTTTTAGAGAAGCTTCCCACAATTGACAGGTTAAATGGATCTACCTACCTAGTTACAAGTGTCATATGTGCAAATGTCAGAGTGAGACTATTCCTCACTTTGTTTTCGAATGCAAGTACACTTACAGTACATGGAGAACAATTCTTCACAAGTGCAACATCAATAACCCTTAGTAGAATGGCGAGAAATTGTTACCTGGAATTTGAATTTACAACACATCAAAAGAGAATATATATGGCGTTATTACATTGCTTTATCTTATGTGGTATTACGCATATGGGATGAAAGAACTAAACACATATTTTGCTGCAAAAAAAGAAGCTTTGAGGTATTCAACATAGAGCTAATCAATGCCATCAGACTTAACACCTTCAACGAAAGGTTATCTCTAGACATTGCTTGTAGTAATAGTTTAAATTTTAGTTAATTATATTTTGTGCTTTAAGAATGATGCTCGAACAGTTAGCAAGCCGTTTTTATTAAATAATAATATTATTTAATATTATAACATAATATAATAATAATAATTTATTAAATAATAAATTATCATACATGTTATTCACTAATAAAATGTAATAATTATATAAAATATGGTACGTAATTATTAAAATTTACTTTCACAATTTATTGATAATTAATTTTTTGTAACTTATTAGTTATTAATTTCAATTTTATCTACTATGTTTTAAATTATAAAGTTAATAATTAATTTTATTCATTAGTTATGATCAATATTTATAAATAACTTCTCATATATTTATTAATTATGAACTACTTATTTATTAAATTTGATACTAAATAGTAAATAAATTATCAAATTAATTTTTATCTATTATGTAATTTTTTCGACAGTTAATTTATCATTTCATTATGTACAATAACTTATTTCTATAAATTAATAATTTCTATACAATGGTTTTGAAATAATAATAAAATATATTTTTATTTTTATTTCTTGTCATCTTATAATATTAATTAATAAATTTAATAATTACTTTAAAAAATCAAATGAAACAGAACCTATGCTGTATGCATGTCTCTACTTGGCTATAAATTAAATACCATCATTAAAATGTAAATCAGTTTGGACTTGATCATTTTGAATTTAACTACATCTTCAGCTAGGAGGTTTATTATGGTTACCCGAGTCCTTTCATAGCCATTCTTGTCATTTCATCGGGGCTTAGTAGTTGAAGTGACTAATCACCAACCTAAATTAGAACAAAGCTCTCGTCACTGGAATCATTTCGTGGGACACCAACATAATAAACAAACGCCACCATCTGTCACAAAACCAACTAGGGGCCAGGTTTTTCTGTTTTGAAGTCATTTTGTTGGTTAACCTCGTTTAAATCCAAAATCAATCTCTCTAATTATTGCTTATGACTAGGAAAAGCTACAAAATTACAACATGCAAGTTCAACTCAGTTTTTTTCTTTTCTTGGTGTATGCATAATGCATTTGAGATTATCGCAATTTGTAATTTAGTCTATTTGACACCAATTTAAATACTGTCAATCATTTTGGTTCCAACGGTATGTAGGATATAAATTAGTGAAACTTTGAGAGATCAATACAAATATAACTTAAATTATTAGCATTATAAGTACAGAGAAAACAACCATGATTGAATCATGAACGCAACAAAAATATAAATTTTTTACAATTTTTGATAGGATCACATTAATTGAATAATTTGAAAAATGTAAATCATAAATTATGAAATCGTACCTGATTTGAATTTCTTGCTAAAATATTTTTGATGTGTCAACCACGAGTTATTCACGCATTCAATCTCTAACAGTATCTACAAAACAGTCAAAAAGAAATTCAACAGTTTGAGAGAAAATTAGCATTAGTGCTCACTCCCTTACCCTTATTCCTATAAATAGAAAAGGTATTAGGGTTTTACTGTTATTAAAATTAAATTAAATTATAATCAAATATATCATATTTTATCTTTAAAATCTCTCAAATTTTACAATTAAACCTAACTTAATTGAAATTGATTTCTCTCTTTTAAATTTCTCTTTATGCATGACACCTTAGGTTCTTAATATGTTAGCAATAATTATCAATTATAATTATAATTCATAATTAGAATAGATAAATTAAAACTCATTTTAATTTATCTTTAATTCTCCAAACAAATAACTTATAATCATATATCAAGATTAACGTCTACCAACATGTCATAACCACCCAAATATTAGGAATGTCAAAATGATTTGACTTAACCTGTCCATGCAAGGTTATGATATAAATTTAATCCTTTCATCATCTAATATTCTAATTGGATAGAGTATGGATATAATTTTTACACTTTTGAATCCAATCTTGTTCGTTCTTATTAATTAGTAACCGATTTATAATTATTATTTGAAAATACCTTTTCAAATGTTAATTCACTACGGCCAGAGAATCCTTAAATCACTACAAATCAAGAACATTGAAACATTCTTTTTAATTATTTTAGAGTGATAAATCCTTTATCAGCTTACTCAACTATCTCTATATAGTTCATACTGTATCTAAGTATTACCAACTAAGCTATCCTAAATAGGACAAGTCATAAGTAGCATCAAAAGCTAGAAATCCCCACTTGAAATACCTTGTTAATCTCAAGTCTAAGGATCAATTGTATAACCATCATAATGAGAAAATCCATAAACACATAAGTAATATTCCATTTGGAATCCTCATAATCAGGTCAGTTTAGTGAATTTATTATCTAATAAGCACTCATACGTTTGTTTAAGTATATCCATGCTTTAATTTATAAGATCAATTACTTTCTTTATAAGAAAGAATCATAACATATGCTCGCTTTTCTATTTCATATCATAACATGTGCTAGCTTTTCTATTTCATCAATATGTCGTCTTAACAAAACTATAACTAGAAACAATTTGAAAATAATACATAAATGCAAATTGAATCTTATAACTGTGATCTCATCATAATTTCAATTACACAGTAATTATTCAAAGGATTTTACCTTTAATATTAAAAAATCAAATGCAATTAACATAATAAATAAAGCTAAAAATTGCCTAATTAAAATAATAATGTTATACATAAAAGTGGAATTAACCAATTGGTTATAAGGGTATAAAATAACAATCTATCACTTGTACTTAAGTCAATCACCTATGTATCTTATACCATATCCATCTATATAGTGATTGTGTCTATTTTGAGACACTGGTTTAGTGAGAGGATTTGCAAGATTCTTTTCAGTAGGAACTCAATCCAATGTCATGTCTTTCCTCTCCACTATCTCCTTGATCAAGTGAAACTTCATGAGCACATGTTTAGATTGTTGATGAGACCTTGGTTCCTTTTCCTGTGCAATGGAACCATTGTTGTCACAGTATAATACTATAGGCTCAACAATGCTAGGACTCACTCCAAGTTTTGTGATGAAATTTTTTATCCAAACTGTCTCGTTTGCCACCTCTAACACTAAAATGTACTCTAGCTTAGTCATAGAATCTACAATGGTTAGTCATTTGGAACTCTTCCAAATTATTGCACCATCATTTAGAGTGAATATGTATTTTGACTGTGATCTACTATCATCTAGATATAATAGAAAACTAGCATCTGAATACCCCTAAACACTTAGTTCAGTTCCTCCATAGATCAAGAAATCATCTTTATCCCTTCTTTATTATTTTAAGATGTTTTTCACAGTTGTGCAGTAACCATCACTAGGATTGGCTTGAAAACTGCTCATTATGCTTAAAGAAATAGAGACATCTAATCTAGTACATAGTATCACATACATGAATGATCTAATTGTCAATATATATGGAACATAATCCATTTTATCCCTCTCTTCTTATGCTTTAAGACACGTACTCTGCAACAACAACAACAACACCTAGTATGAATCTCACCGATACATGGGGTTTGTGGAAATCCTATATGAGATAGTTAAGAATCCCCTCTTAGAATTCTCCATGCTAAACGTTTTTAGAACTTTATCTATATATATAGATTGTGATAAGCCAAGCCACCTATTTGATCTATCTCTATAGATATTTATTCGTAGAATATAGACTTATTATCTTATATCCTTCAAGGAGAAATTCCTAGACAGCCAAATCTTTAAAGACTAAAACATTAGTATGTCATTTCAAATCAGTAATATGTCATTTACATAAAGCACTAAAGAATACGATTGTACTCCCACTAACCTTAATATAGTTCATCCTAATTTTTTGTAAAATCAAACTCTGTGATTGTCTCATCAAAATGGATTTTCTAACTCGATGACTCTTACTTAAGTCCATAAATAGACTTTTTCAACTTACATACTTGATTAGGGGATATCTTTGATTCAAAACCCTCAGGTTATGTTATATACACATCCTCAAACAAATTCCCATTGAGAAATATTTTTTCAACATCCATCTGACAGATTTTATAATCATAATATATAGCTATAACCAACAAGATTCTTATAGATTTAAGCATAGCTACTGTCGATTCCTTTATCCACTAACCTTGCTTTGTATGTATGTACATTACCTTCCATGTTAGTTTTTCCTTTAAAACCCCACTTGCATATAATAGTTACAATACCATCAGTAGGATCCACCAGATTCCATACTTGTTAATGTACATGGATATCATTTCAAATATTATGGCTTATGTCATTTTAAAGAATCTGGTTATTGTACATGGATACCATTTCAAATCTTATGGCTTTATGTCTTTTAAAGAATCAATGTCCTAAATTACTTTTGTAAAATTAGTAGGCTCATCATCTATGAGCAATACATTGTCCTTCTGCTTTTTAATATATAGATCTAATCTGTTCGAGGACTATATATCCTAGTAGTGCTTCAAGTACTATGTGTCTCTTGAACCGTTGGTTGTACATAATATGTATCAACTTAAGGTTTTTGTTCCATTTGGATGTGAATTTGTGGTTCTTGAACTTCTCTAAGTTCTACCTCAACTTAAGGTTTTTGTTCCATTTGGATGTGAATTTGTGGTTCTTGAACTTCTCTAAGTTCTATCTCACTTCCACTACTTTCCCTTAAAATAAATTCTCTTCTTAGAAAATTAGCATGTCTTAAGACAAAGAACTTATACTCAAGAGGATGGTAAAATCGATATCTGATATTGTCTTTTAAATATCCCAAAAATATTCATTTATCTGATTTAGCTTAAAGCTTATTAGATATTGCACACTTTACACAAGCATCAGATCCATAAATTTTTAGGTATGACAAGTTTGGTTTACTATCGTTTTATGTCTTATATGGAATCTTGTCAACTAATTTAAATGGAACTCTATTTAAAAGGTAAGCAACAGTCTTAAGGGCATATCCCTAAAAGGAGATAGGAAGGATTACATGACTCATCATGAAATGTACCATATCTAATAGACGCATGATTTCTCCTCTCAGACACTCTATTATATCATGAAGTTTTAAGACGAGTACATTATAAGAGAATCTCATTCTCTTTTAAGTATCTAAGAAACTTGTGATTTAAGTATTCATCACATCAATTTGATTTAAGCATCTTAATACTCTTGCCAGTTTATTTCTCAACCTCAAGTCTAAATTCTTTGAACATTACAAATGATTCAACCTTTTGTTTCATTAAGAACACATTACTATATCTAGAATGATCACCTGTCGATGTAATAAAATATGATAATCCACCTCTAGCTTAAGCAAACATAGGCTCACATACATCTGAATGTATAAGTTGTAGTACTTATTGGCATGTTCTCCTTTTCCAATAAAGGATAGTTTAATCATCTTTCCCAACAAATAAGATTCACAAGTTCCATATGATTCATAAAGAAAAGGATCCAAATATCCCTCTTTATGTAACTTTATATGACCTAACCTACAATGTTACACATAAGATAGATTTTGGTCACTTAACTTTCTTTTCATGCTATTTATGTACAGGATTGGCCTTTTTCAGATCTAATTCATACAAACCATTTAGAAGTAATCCAGATCTATAATAAACATTATGTTTATAAAAAGAACAACTCTTATTATTAATAATAAAGACAAATCTATTCAAATATAAATAAAATAGAAATAATGTTTTTAGTAACAACTAGAAAATAATCATAATTATTTAAATTTTTTCAAGGGACTGTAAGTTCCTAAAGCTAACGTAGTAACTCTTGCTCTATTGTCAACTCACAGGTCCACTTCGCCCTTTCTCAACGATCTATTCCTTGTTAACATCTGTATGTTATTATAAATATCAGAACCACATCCATTATCCAATACCCAAGAATGTGGAAAAGAAGCAGAAAGATTGATCTCAATCATAAGCATACTTCAAAAAGTAGTTTCCTTAAGCTTCTTATCTTTCAGGGTGGTAAGATAAGTTATGCAGTTTCTTTTTAAATTTCCATTAACTCCCTAGTGAAAATAGGTGCCTTTATCATTGCTCTTCTTTTTAATACCACCTTGTGGCTTTACTACTCTAGCAGAAACCTTCTATTTTGTATTATTATTCTTCTTAGGGACCTTTTTCTTACTCTTGGAATAATCCACAATAAGAAGAGTACTTAGTTCCTTCTTGAGGCACCCCTCTAGTCTTGAGCATATTCAACAATTTAGGCATTAAAACATCCTTTTGACTCATATGGAAGTTCATAACAAACTGTGAAAAGTTTGAACTAAGAGACTACAACTTCATTTCAAAACTCAACTCAAGATCTATTAAAAAAAATCTAATTGGCCTAATTGTTTAATATAGCTAATCACCTTCAACATGTGTAGCTACACTGAAGATATTTTTTCATCTTGTGATGAAATAATGCTTTGAAGAACTGATACCTCTCCATCTTGCTTTGTGCACCAAAAAACTCTTTGAGATGTAAAAGTTATAACATAATCATCCATATTCTTACATTGTCTTTAAAGCTCCGAAGATAAACTAACCAACATTGCATATATAGCTTACTCAACCTGATCAATATACCATTGATATCTCTCCAAACCTCATCAGTCACATCTGAATTAAGCTTTAGTGGAACAGTAATGTCAAGAACATACAATTTCTTCGCTTACCTGAAAACAATTCTTAAGTTATGAAACTAATCTGAGAAATTAGGTCCGATTACCTTTTTCACATCCATGATACTTCTCAATGATGGATTGGTCTCATCTTCTTCTAATAACTGAAAAATATAAAAGAGCAAGTATTAGTTTATGTCAAAAGTCAAATAATAAGGACTTTAATAAATATTTGATTACTCCCACTATTTTATTCAAAATAATAACTCTTACTATTAAATCGATAAATTATCAAATAACTTCTTAATAGGCTAGGTTCCCATTCAAAATAAGTTAATCTTGAGTCATTCAACAAACCAACTCAATTTTAATTAGTTAGAAAACAACTTTATCAATCACATCTTATATGGAACCTAAATTTATTAAGTGATAACTCTTTACCAAAATATATCTTATATATTATTCTCAACCTTGCCTCCAAGATTCACAAGATTAAGAGTCACTCAAATTTAGTTAAGTAAAACTCATTAATTTAAGATGAAATATATTCGAGTTAAAGGGGCCTTAAGTCACTCAGCAAGCCTTATAATAAATAAAACTTTGGTTTTAGTCATAAAAAATGTAAGGCAACTATCACGTTCTTAACGTGTACTTAATATTTAATTGAATGATTTGAAATTTTAAAAATTTTGGTCTTATAAAAATAATATAATCTCATTATATTAATAATTTCTAACATAATTTAATTATGAAAGAAATTATTCAAACCCTTTGCTTGATTATAATTATTGATTTTATAACTAATTTAATTTAATAATTCAACTCTTTGAAAAATTAGATTAAAATTCAAAATATTCCTAATAAAAATAATCCTTTGAAAACAATTTTCAAACAATTTGAAAAATACTTTTCACATTTATTAGGATTTAAATCAATTAAATCTCAATTTAATTAAAATCAATGCTTTTATATATATATATATATATATATACACACACCCAAACTCGCAATCTTTGGGTTATTTAGATATTAAAATGGAAAAGGTGTGGGGAATCCCCACACCTTTTCCATTTTAATATCTAAATAACCCAAAGATTGCGAGTTTAGGCCTTAGGAGCCGAAGAGGCATATAAATCTCTTTCCTTTAGACTTTTTGGCTTTTGTCTGACTTGTATTTGTTATGAATAGGTAAAAATGATACCCTTTAGTAAAAGAAGAAGAGGGCTTGTTATGTGGTCAGAAGATAGGTCTTTCTGTGAATGTTGTGTTTATAACAAAGAAATTAGTGTTAACAATTAAATTAAGGGAAATTTAAGCATAAAAAAGTTTCTAAGGGAATTCCACATTTGGATCATGTTCATCTATTACTTTCTTCATTCTTATTCATTAATTTAATTGGTTATTTTAGATTAATTATTTTAGTTATGTTAACATTTTCCTTTAATCATTCATTTATTTTGATATATTAAATAATAGAAAGACAGTTAGTACTAGTACTTGTAGTCTTCATGAGATTAATACTTACATTTACTAAGTTAATATAAGAATGATATTTGCAGTTGCCTAGTGATCATTAGCATAGTTTTGATCATATACAAACATCAAAATTAAGAGCTTTCTTCTTACTTATGAATATTGAATGGTACACTTTAATTAGAGTTTTATTAAAGCAAATGAACTAGTGAAAGCCTTTTTGTTAGTTTTTGGATTTACTAAAGCTCAGATGTGTGTCTTTCTTAAGAACTTGCTTCCACTTTACTTATTATTTGAGGTAAACTAATTACTATTATATGTGAGATCTAACAACTTTAGCTAGTTTAAACTTCAAATATGATCCTTGTGCATGGATTCATTCAGGTGCTTGGACCTTTGACTCATATGAATAGAGAATGCACTTGAGGTCACCAAAAATGAGCCAGATGGTTGAGTTTTTAAGTTACAAGGTGGTTAAATTCTCCTAAAGGATCCTCCTCTAAGTTTTCTAAATTAGTTCTTTTTTTGAAAATGAGTTTCTAAAAATCAGCTAAATAAATGAAAGTAACATTTATTCTCACATTAGTGTCGTTAACTATCACTTGGAAATGGAGAAATTGTCAGAATGATGGTAGTCTTGCAACCTAATTTGGTTTAGGTCAAAAACTAATATGATAATTCCATTATGACAAATATTTTTGATAGTATTATTAATGAAAATTATTTTTAAGGATAAAACACAATAGTTGTTTAATAAGAAGTGAAGATTGGCATTCAAAAGGCCATTTAGACAAAAAATTTGGATTTCATTATCAACATCCTCAAATTTTGACTTTCCTATTAAATTAATCAACTGGAATAACCAATACATCTCCACCTCCTTATATAGCATTTTAATCAATATGGAGGGTACCAAATCCTTTAAGCATGTTACAGGGCTAACAAAAGGAAACCCCTTTGCCCCATACCTCTTCACCATTTGCACTGAATCCTTTATAAAACTTATTAATAAAAATATTGCCAAGAACAACCAAGTCAAATATTATAGAAAATTGTAAAAAGGTAAAAAAAAATATTTGTCCTCTCCCTTACTAATGATCTGGTCATGGTTTTTGTAGTCCTTATATCTTCAACCAAAGTCCTAACTGATTATCTAGCTAAATTTAAACTACACTCTGTCTCTATATAAATCCAAGTAAAAGAAATTTGTCTCTATTTGTATACTCTACAATTTCGTATGATCAAATCACTCTCTTTATATGATTCAAAAAAAGAATAAATCCTTTTTAAATTTTTAGAAATGTCAATTATAACCAAAAGATTGACTTATTCTAGCTGACAACCTACATAAACCCCATTTATAAGAGATTATCTAATTGATAGAACAATTTCTTAGTTATGTGGGGAGAAGCTAGCTAATCACTACAATTATAAACAATTTGTATCTGTAAACAACAAGATGATTTTACTTTACTTATTTTCCCTTATTAAAAAAAACTTATTATAGAATGGAAAGGAAGACAAATAATTAAGTGTCAAGGTTAAATGGTATGATATTTGCAGCCTAAAATCTGAGAGTGGTTTAGAAATTATACCAATCAAAACTATCAACAAAGTCCTACTAGCAAAAAGATTATAGAAGTTACTTATTGACAAAGAGTCCCTTTAGGTTAAATGGATCAACTCTAATTTTCTCAAAGGTTAGAACAATTAGAAGATTAAGTACAAATATAACACTTCATGGAACTTTAAATAGATTATAGCATTGAAAGATCACATGAGATATACTATCAAATTCAAAATAGGAGATGGTAAGCTAACCTAGTTTTGGTAATGAAAATTAGCATAAGCTTGGCCCATTACATCTAGTAAACAATCTCAATAGCTTGGAAACAACATTCATAATAATACCAAACTAAGCATTATCATTAAAAGGAATTAATGGTGTTGGCAAACATAACTATCTAAAGGATTCTTGAGATTTATAAATGGCTTTCCAAACTATCTTCCTAACCAAATGGAAGAGGATGCATACTTGTGGATTAATCACAGCTCTAAAGGCTTCATCAACCTCTCCTTCTTTGAAATATTCAAGCCTCCTCAATGATCAATTCCATAGAGAAATCTAGTATAACATAAGAACAAGATTCCAAATTCCTCTTTATAATCTTAACTTACAATAAAGAGGAGGCACAGAACATGAACTTAATTGAGAACTTAAACCCCTTATGTATGTTATAGCAATAGGAAAATGGATTGTAAGATCACATCTCCTCCAATCGTAACTATACTTTGGTACTATATATTGGCACTTTGCAATCTATAATATAACTCAAATTAATGGACTAATATAGTTGACTGGAATGGAAAACAACAATAAATGAAGAAGCAAGACCCATCAATCTTCAAGATAATGTTTAATTACAACATTTACTCAATTTAAAGGAAAAAAAAATGATAGAATGTTTAGGAGAAAGTAGCAAGACAACCGTTCCTTATACTTCATGATCATTAACTAAGTAAGGGTAAATCTAATTGCTAAGGATATAATTGAGGGAATGAGCAGAATCTTGGTGAGGAATTGAAACTTAGGGTGAATGAATGGAATTAAAAGTTGGTGGTTAATGGCTGAGAATAACCTTCAAGTTAGAACTTATATGAGTTGAATTATCATTATACCAATTGAGGCTTCAAGCTTTTAACAAAATTTATCATTTTCATAAAAAGATAATAGGAAAACCCAAGACTATGTTAAAGTCTTAAGCCTAGATAAATCTTTGAGATTTTGAAGAATGTAATGGTTCCTTACTTTCATCTTTTCAAAGTGGAGACTATACTAATTGCACTAGGCAATCAACTCTTTTTAGTTATCCTCAATTGTATCACAAACTATACCAAATTTGGTCCCCCTTAAGAGAATAAAACTTTTTCTTCAATTTCTAACAAATGAAAGATATTTTAGATCTTTTGAAATTTCATAATAATTAGATCAATGTAATTATACACTTTTTAAACAATAATTCATTTTCAAAAGATTTTTATTTTTTGTTTTAGCTAAGTATCTTTTAAAAACATATGTTGAAAGGATATCTATCATATCTGATTATGTGTAAAGCATGTGATGGCAATAAAATTAAAGAAAAACATAAAAGATAATTCATTTTTGTTTTATATTTTTATTAATTAGCAATTTTAATTCAATATTATTTTCTTTTATGATCAAAATGATAATAGTAATTGTTAATAATAGCGTTACATTTTATTTCTGTAGACAAAGGATAAAAGATCCTAATAATTAAGAAGAGAAATAAAGATGTCAACCTCTTTAGGTTTCATTAGTTCTATAAAAAGGTTTTTTATTTCCAAATATTATGGGAATTTTCCATACGTAAAATATTTTTATACCTCCTTTGATATTTTTTTCATTAAAAATATATAATGAACTTTCTTTATATAGACATCCATGTTTAAGGGAATAATTAAAAATCAGTAATTACATAAGATATATGTGTCAAACATATTGATTTTTTAATTTATTATATTTACACATCATTACTTATATTAAAAATATAATAATATATGATTTATTAACAATTAATAATTTATCATAGTTGTTAATTGTTAATAATATAAATATTTATTTAATATGATAATAAATTAAGTATTTTATTATGCTTTATTTATTATATAATAAAATAAATAAAGTGATTATTATGTTATATGCCATAAATCGAAGATGCTTTGCTTTTAAATTCGGAATTACAACGCCCGACTTCTCATACTTTATGTAGAACAATTAATACTCATTTTCATCTAAGATATATAATGTAATTTAGGACTTTTGCTATGTAATCACTTCACTAATAAGAAACCAAGTACAAGCCTTGTTACCTTAAAATTTCATTAAAAAAATGTTTTCATGATCAATAAGGTTTTCTTTAAAACCTTCCCAAAATTTCTCTAGATTATGACAAGGTATATTTAATTCTTTTGCATGTAAATGATCAAATAATGATTAAATTTCAAATTATGAAATGACTAAAATAATATTGTAAGAAATACTATAATGGTTGTTACATATAAAGTGACTTTATTATTTCTTATTCTTAGTCATTTGCTTGATTTTTTTAATTTCTTACAAACTTTTGAATTAAAAATATTTTAAAAGTTCCCTAAAAATTGTTTTGTATATTAAGAGGATTTTCTTTAAAACATTCTCACAGTTACTCTTAATTATGAAATAGTACATATTATTCAAGACTTCACTATCTATAAAGGACTTTCTGAGGTCATTTTCAATGCATCATTTTCATATGATGAAATATGTTCATTTTCATTGGCAAAAACCAAATTTTTAGATTCTATCATATCAGACATATGTATTTCAATTTCTAATTCTCAATCATGTGTATATCTAGGAGTTTTTGTATCTCTTTATACTTGGAAGATATTTTCTTCCTTTCCATGCTCATTGTCTTTAAAGATTCATCATGCTCATCCTGATTTAACTTGAAGTGGTTATTTGAGAAAGAAGGTACCTCATTTTCTTTGAAGAAAGTTCAACAAGTTTAACATCATAATCACCATAAGATTAAAAGCTAGAAGATATCTCATCCTCATTTGTCTTAAAGCACACGAGAGCTTCATCATTATTCAATTATCTACTTTTAAAATCTCTTGAACATCTCACATGGTCTTTAATCCTCTTTTCTTTATTTGATCATTCTTTTCCTTCCTTTTACTTTATTCTTGATTGTCATATAGATTATCATCAATCTTATCATAAGTAAAATCTATATCATTATATGAAAATAATCATTATATATAATATCATTTATGTGTCAAATCATGAGCATTTATACATATTGAAAGTTTAGATAATACATTCCTATCTAATGCAAAACATTAATCAAAATAAATTCATCACTTATTAAATTCTGAATATCACCACTAGGTAATTGGTTATAGTCGTCCGACTAGTTAGTTGAGCATTAATTAACCCATCACTTAGTTAATGGCCTAACGTATTATAATCTACTAATTCTATAACTTTTAAAGAATTTGTTTGCTTAGCCAAGTGCCAACAAAAATTAACTTTAACGCTGGGAAAGGATCAAATGTGTCTTAGTCTTAGTTTAAATTGCTCAGTATATGCGAGTTGGATGGACAGAAACCAAAGGCTTTTCCACAGAAAGGAAAATAAAAGGTATGCTTTAGTACATAGAATTCAATGTTGGATAAGAGAAATTCTGGGAGCTCATTAATGGATAGGAAAACTGAGTCTTTCTACTAGGAGAAGATAAAACCTTCAATTTATCATGTTTCTAGCTTTCTATGGATAATAATCCGATTTTGTAGTTTTTGTTGTATAATTCCAATCTGTTGGGCATTGCCTTATGATCCCTCTTTCAATGCCTTTCATGGCTCTCAATGAATTCATTTTTTTTTTGAAAAAACACATCACTTTGACAAAAATTTGACCTAAAAATATTTTCAAAGTTCTATAAACATTGTTTTATGTATTAAGTGGATTTTTATTAAAATATTCTCAAAGTTCCTCTTGATTATTGAATAGTATATATAACATACGTTATATGTCATATAATGATTTAGTCTCTAATTTATTAAATGACCAAGATAAGATTAAAATAAAGATTATAATGGTTGTTGCGCATGGAGTGACTTCATTCATTCTTATTTTTGATTCTTCACTTAAATTTTATTGAAGCTCTCTTAAATTATATTAAATAGTCCACTTTACTCATGTTTACCCTTTCATCACTTTTTCCTTCTATTAAACTTAAAATTTGACATATTAATTAACTAATCTCATCAAATATAAAAATATTAATGGTTAGACATTTTGTTATTATTAAAATCGTGAGTTAGATTTTCACTTGGTTCAATAGTTACTTTCACAAACTTAAAAACACATCGATGCCTTAATGAAAGAAAACAAAGATATATACTCGTAACTTATGATAAGCTAAATGATGATTATATAGTTTAAAGAAGGTAATTTCATCTTTTAAAGAAGAGGAAGGAAATTGGTTTATCAAAAAGACTACTGCGATAGAAGCTTCAATCTGTAATGACAATGATATATTTGCATGAAGTAACATGGTAAAAGAAAATTTTAATACATGGTGATGTTTTATTTCTATCACTTTATTATATTGAGGTTTACCTAAGCACAATACATAAAGATTAATGACGTAAAGTTGAACATGTTCAAGAAAACAATTAGATACAAAGTCACCACTTCCATCAAATTGAAAATATTTATTTTTTATTAAATTGATTTTGACCATTTTTATTCTAATTAGTTCTTTAAATTTTACTTTGTTAATAGATTCAGTGATGAGAATATTCTAGTCATCAATGACTACTATTACCGAAAGTTTAACAAAAATTAACTTTAAAACTTCATCTCACAAATCTTTTCAAAGATAAACCACACTCCTTTGAAAAAAGTTGACTTAAAAATATTTTAAAAGTTCTCTAAACTTTTTTTATATTAAGAGGATTTTCTTTAAAACATTCTCAAAGTTCCTCTTGATTATGAATTACTACCTAGTATTCAAAACTTCAGTATCTATAGTAAATCTAGACAATGACTTTTTGAGGTCATTTTCAATGCCTCATTTTCATAAAATGAAATATGTTCGTTATCATTGGCAACAACCAAATTGTTAGATTCTATAACATCACACATATTTATTTTAATTTCTCATTCTCAATCATGTATGAATCTAGGAGTTTTTTAGTCTCTTTATACTTGGAAGATACTTTCTTCCTTTCTATGCTCATGATCTCTAAACATTCAACATGTTCACCCTGATTTACCTTGAAGCGGATATTAGAGCTAGAAGGTACCTCATTTTCCTTGAAGAACATTCAACAATATCAACATTATAATTATCATTATCATCACTATAGGATTTAAAGATAAAAGATATCTTATCATTATTTGTCTTAAAGCATATGTGAGCCTACTCATTATTCAGTTCTCTATTTTTAAATTCTCTTACATCATACCGCATGGTCTTTAGTCCTTTTTTGTTCATTTGATCATTCTTTTCATCCATGATTGTCATATAGATTCTCATCAATCTCATCATGAGTAAGATCTATATCATTATATGACAATAATCATTATATATAATATCATATATGTGTCAAATCATGAGCATTTATACATATTGAAACTTTAGATGATACATTCCTCTTTAATGCAAAACACTAATCAAAATAAATTCATCACCTATTAAATTCTGAATATCACCACTAGGTAATTGGTTATAGTCCTTCGACTAGTTAGTTAACGATCGATTAATCCATCACTTAATCAATAGCCTAACGTATTATAATCCACTAATTCTATAACTTTTAAATAATTTGTTTTTCCCTAGTCAAGCCATAATAAAAATAAATTTAAAACTTTATCTCATAAGTCTTTTCAAAGATAAACTACAACCTTTTGATAGAAATTTGACTTAAAAATATTTTAAAATCTCTTTTGTGTATTAAGAGGATTTTATTTAAAATGTTCTCAAAGTTTCTATTAATTATTGAATAGTATATGTAACATGCACTATATATCATCCAACGATTTAGTCTCTAATTCATTAAAATGACTAAGATAAGGTTACAATAAAGATTATAATGGTTGTTGCACATGGAGTGACTTTATTCATTTTTATTTTTGATTCTTAACTTAATTTTTTTTAAAGCTCTCTTAAATTGTATTTAGTACAACACTTGACTCATTTTTATCATTTGATCACTTTGTCCTTCTATTAAACTTAAGATTTGAAAAATTAATTGACTAATATCATTAAATATAAAAAATATCAATAGTAATATATTTTGTTATTATCGAAATCGTGAGTAGGATTTTCACTTGGTCCAATAGTTATTTTCACAAACTTTAAGACACACTGATGCCTTATTGAAAGGAAACAAAGACATATAATCGTAACCTATGATAATCTAGATGATGATTATATAGTTTAAAGGATGTAGTTTCTTCTTCTAAAGTAGAGTAAGGAAATTGGTTTATGAAAACAACTACTGCGAGAGAAGCTTCAATCTATAATGGAATGGCAATAATGGGAGGAACTACAAAGATACGGTGAAATGGAAAGAAATAAGTACACAATTGATTCAGGAGGGTTGGGGATTTGCTCTATTAAAACCATAAACACAATCATGCTAACCAAGAGATTCTAGAGGCTAATGGAGGATAAGAAATCGTTACGTTGTAAATGGATTCATGTCTATTTCATTAAGAATAGAAGCATCTGGGCTATATACTACTCACATTTCCCCCTACTACTCTAAAGGCCATCCTAAAGCTAAAAGAGAAGTATAGGACTGATTTTATTACTCTAATTGGAAATGGGAAAACTAATAGCTTTTGGTATGACAAATGGCTCTTTGTTAGACCATTGAAGTTCAATGATGCTGAATTCTTAAGGAATTCAATTCCCTTGAATTCTTTAGTAGCTATAGCTATTCTCTACAAAGGAAAATTTTAGATCACATCACTTTCCATTTCACTTGTTAATGAAATCTTTGAAACTCACTGCAATGCTAAAATTGATAAATAAATTTGGAAACACTCATTTGATGGTAAGTGTTTAAGTTCATCTTACAAGAAATGGTTATTCAAACTTCTTCCTAAGCTTTCTTAGACCAAATCTATTTGGTCCAATCACCTTTTACTTGGTGCAGCTTTTACTTTATGGATTGCTATGAAAGGTCGATTAAAAAATATTGATAGAATTGGCAGATATGCATATCTTATCAATTGGTGTTGCTTATGCAAAAATGTTGAGGAAACAATCGAATATATGTTCTTTAAATGATTATACATTGGAGACACATGGAGGGAACTACTTGGTAGATGTACGTTAGCTGCTAATCTGGAGAACTTGGACAGTGATCAAATCTATCAACTGGACTACATAAATAATATAGCAATGAAATGCTTTTAGATAGTTTTATCATCAATAGTCACAGTTGCATGGGATGAGAGAAATCTCAAAACATTTGAAGACAAAAGTACTCATATAGAGCAGTTTTGTAAGCATTTGACACGTTGTAGATCACTCTATAAAAGCATAAACTTCAGCATCAGCAATATCTCTCACTTATTGGAGTGTGTAAATCTCTAGTACTTGATTAAAACTTTTATTTTTAGTTTTATATGTCTTTGTAGTCACTAGCATGGAGTATCATAAGTTATAGAGTTTGGAAACATTTTGAACCATCTTTAAGGCTTTTGAAAAAGAAGAAACATGGTAAGAGCAGTTTCTCTTACGTGGTGATGTTTTATTTCTACCACTCTATTATATTGATGTATGCCTGAGATACATGAAGATTAATGATGTAAAGTTGAATATGATTAAAAAATTCATTAGATGCAAAGTCGCCGTCTCCATCAAATTGAAAAATATTTACTTTTTATTAAATTGACTTTGACAATTTTTATTCTAATTATTTCTTTAAAAATATTTTTTAATAGATATAATGATGAGAATCTTCTAGACATCAATGAATACTATATGATACTGAAAGTTTTTTTTAAAGAAATAGGAGCTAATCCTAAAAATCACAGTGTACTTTCCCAAAGATGAATTTTAAAGCTTTATTATTTCTTTTAAATGAAAGCCTACAACTTTTTTCTTCTTAGCAACTAATACAAACATTAATTTTAGTCTAATTTTGAAATATAGTAACAATATTTCTTTTTCTTCTTATTTGTTACTATGATTTGCAGTCTGTTGATGCCAAATAGAAGATAAAGTGTTGTTCCTTATTACATTAAAAGCTTCTGAAGAACACTGTCAAAAGCATATAGTTTCTCCTTCTTATCTCTCTCACGATTATCTTTTTCACTTGATCTTTAATAACAAATTTAGAAGAGTTAAAACTTAAAAGCATAATTTATTATTTATAAGTTTGCCAACAAAGAAAAAGTAGATTCTTTATGATTTTTTTACTTGAAGAACATTGTTTAGTTTATTCCATGTTTGATAAATATATAGGCATCCTATAGACAACATACATCAGTTTTGTTATAGTTTTCAGTAAAGGATAATATAGGTGGTAGCATCTATGTTGGCATAGAACAATGAATCAAAGAATAACAAGAATTTGAGGAATACTGGAAATTTATAAGTGGAGTAATCCCACATCAGAAAGAGACATAAGGATGAAATGAGTTATATACAAAGATATGACTCATAACTTATTGCTTCAAGGTTTTTGGGATAAGATATAATGTCCCAATTATATATGGACTTACTTAAATCTGGTCCAATTTCTGCCCAAGTCCCCTCAAAACCCTTCATTGGTATTAGAGTTAGGTTCACAAATTCTGATGAATAATGATTCATAGATTTGGGTCAAGATGAATAGGTGATTCATGGAGTGACTCAAATGACTTCCTATGAGCTATGGGTATAGGGGAGCTAGTCTGATATGGATGGATCCACTTGTGAGGGGGAGATGTTGGAAATTCAAAAGTGAAGTAATCCCATATCGGAAAGTGACAAGTTTTGGGTCGAAATATGATATTGTGATTGTATATGGGCTTTCTTGGATCTGATCCAATTTCTTGCTAGACTCCCTCAAAACCTTCCAAAGAAGATCTTTCGATTGATATGAGTAATCAAACTTAGACCAATATGCAAGTGAAAGATCATTAATTTTAAGATAATAAGGTGTCCAATTGATGTTGTTGTTTTGTTATCGTGGTTGCTCATGATTGTTTATTCTCCTATTATTAATTTGATTTTGATATTTATATATTTCTTCTACTCTTCTCAATTTGATTATATATGCCTCTAGAAAGCAAGGAGAAATTTTTGGAAAGATGACAAAGGTGGTTGGCTAAGTATTTTTGTGACATTATTTATATCATAAACAAGTTTTTGAATTACATTAAGGTTATCATAAATTTTCCTAAACTATTTAAGATGTTCATTAATTGAACAAGAACCCTTTGCTCTACCTTTTTTTTTATATACATTAGGTATCTCAGTTTCGTCGGACTAATCCTAAGCCCCTAAGACCCCATCCCATGAATCCTAGAAGAGGTAAATCTAGAACTACAAGGTCCCTTAGCTTCCTACGTAGCTTGTACATTTCTGCGCACAAGGAGTCATCACATACTGATTGGTCAGCTATTAATTGATCACTGACCCTGCTCAGCATCAGGTTCCCATCAGTCCCAAGTTTCCTAGTAGTTCCAACTCCCACATTGTCATTGGAAATGAGACGTTCACAATTGATCTGACCAAGGAGCATGCCTAGGGAGCTAGAGGATCATCAATAGGGAAAATTCCCTCCCCCCTTTTGTGGTGACTCAAACTAAAGACTTCCTATAAAAGAGAACCTTAAATAAGAAGTTGAAACCAATTAGGTCACTCCTACTTGTTATAGGGAGTAGATGTTGCTCAAAAGTAGTCCTTACAACAAAATTTGATTTTACTACACTCGTACTAAAAAAGCATTCTCACCCATAATAATTTCTAGCAGCCATGAAGTTAGAAGCCCATAATTAGTTTCCTAGATTTGGAGGTGAGTATTTTTCAATTTCTTATCTTCATGCCCATAATTAGTTTCCTAGATTTGGAGGTGAGTATTTTTCAATTTCTTATCTTCATTCTCGATTTCTTCTACTAATTTTTCATTTGTAATAAAGTAGTGATAAACACTGACACTTTGAACTAATAAGATAATTTGTGATCAACACATTAAAAAGCTAGTTGAGTAAAGTTTGATAAATACCAAACTTAAACACTGATAAAGGATTGGATAGTGAGTTCAAGTATTTGTTTAGAAAGCAAAGAAGAAGATGAAGACATTTGATTTGCAAGGACTGAAAAGATAGCACAATAGTTGTTTAAGAATTACCCCTGAAAATATTAGGGGAGAAGATAAAGAAAAATTGAAGAGGGACAAGCAATGCAAAGGAAGCAGAAAATGGGAGCTACATTCTGTCATTTTTTTAAAATATAATAAAACTACAACTATGTAATGAAGAAGCAGACAGTCTGCCTGGTAGAGCCATCTTTTGAGTTTCCAATTCAGTGAAAGAGTAGTACAGTAGATTGTTGGCCTACACAGCTGGGTGTAAATAATTGAGCTGAAGGCGCCACTGTTTGATGAAAAAGAAATAAAATGGCCAATTGACTTTGACTCTTCAATGCCTATATGTATGCCTACGAACACTTTGGCGAGTAATTACTAACTAGCTCCTTCTTCTTTTGTATTGGTGGAGAGGAAAAGCTCCATAGTTACCAAACCTGGAAAAGTGAAGATCCACTTATGGAAAGTTTGCGGCGTTTATACATTAATTATGTGACAGAAATTTGAAGATAACATCATTACACTTTAAGCATAGGTCACGAGGAATGTCTAAACCCAATTTAACTGTTTCATCCAGCCAGAAGTTACAGGTCCCAAAGCATATTCTCTAAATGGATGCTCCATTACGGCAATTAATAAAATCCATAAAACCATCTGCTCTTCAAGAAGTTCGACCAACAAACACAGCTCTGAAATGCCTATGAGATGTCTCCTATACATCCATGATGACCGTGGTTGTTGATATAACGTGTCAATCATTTGTAATGTATACACTCATCATCACACCGGTTCAGATCACTTGTCCCATTTTTTTTGTACCTATTTCATTTTATGAATATTTATCCATCTAATAAAATACGATTCGATCGTGATCTGTTCTCCAACATACCTTAACTTAGATTCCTTATGCTAACTTGAAAATCGGTTAATAATTAGCTAGTATAATAGAAAGCAGATCGAAAACGACATCTCCTTTTCATGTTTGTACAATTGTTTGGTCCCATGCTTTGTATCATTTTCTGGTCAAATGTCACACTTCACACAACCTATAGTTTTTGTTGGATTTTGATTATAATTCACTTATGAGTATGGTCATCATATTACAACCACAGCGATACATAAATGTAAAAAGTAAAAACACTATAAATTTATAAAGTTAGATAGGCTACTTTATATTATAATATGAATGGAACACCTGTCCCATGTAGAAACACAAATTAAAGATGTGAACTTTACTTATTCAGACATTAAATCATAAAAACACAACTTGTGATTTTGAAGGGAAAGTAATAAACGCGAGAAAATGACGGGTCAGCTTCAACCAATAAAAGTTGAAAACAATGTCGGGCTTTGGTTCTTAAGATGGTCCCCGCCCTAAGGGACCAAAACAGTACGTTATGCCCCACGCTCCGTCCTTAATTTAAAGCCTCATATTCCAATTTTTT